>PVHY01010251.1:0-18858 GCA_004024945.1 Uropsilus gracilis | reverse complement strand
TCCAGTTTTTTTCTTTCCCTTTTCTACTTGCTTTAGCTAAGCATTCCAATACTATATTTATAGTAATGGTGACAGTGGATATTCTTGTTTCGTAACTAATATTAGAGGAAAAGTTTGCAGTCTTTCACCATTTAATATAATATTACCTGTGGTTGTCATAGTTGGCCTTTATTGATGTATGAAGTGTTCTCTCTCAAAATTTTTTAGTTTGAAAAAAGATAAGTATTTTTCTTTGAAATTTTGGTAAATTAATTAGTGAAACCATTTCACCCTTGACTTTTGTTTTTGGGAAATTTTTTGATGACTGTTTTTATTTTTTAAATTTTTAAATGGTCTGCTCAGTTTTTCTGTTTCTTTCTGATTCAGTCTAGGAAGTTTATGGTAATTTTTTGGCATAATAATGTCCACATAGTCTTTTATTCACCATTTTAAATAAAATATTTAGTATTCATTTAATATTTATGTAGTATTTCTTAACTGGCTTGAAATTTCTGTCTTCATTTCTGATTTATCAGCTTCCTCCCCTTTTTCTTCTGTATGTCTACTAGATGTTTTTCTATTTTGTTTATGTTTCCAAAGAACAAGGTGTTTTGTTTCATTGATGTCTTAACTGTCTCTTTGTTTCCATTTTATTTCCTCTCTGATTTTTACTATCTCCATTTCTTCTAGTGGCTTTAAGTTGTACTTGTACTTCTTTTCCAAGTCCCTTAAGATGTAAGGTAATTTGGAATATTTTTTTTTATTCTTGACATATGCCTGTAGCTTGTATCTTTACTTATACTTGTCTTAGTGTATTTTCAAATTTCTCCTGTGAGTTCTTGTTAACACTGCAGTCATTCAGTCACTGAGTAGTCTCCACATATTTGTAGTCTCCGAAGATTCTTCTTATAATCCAATCATCAGAAATCTAATATTCGTATTGTGATCCAACATGCAACCTACCCTTGAGAATGTTCCATTTATTCCAGAGAATAATATTTACCAAACTTTTTTGAGGGGTAACACTCAGTAATGTCATGGAAGCTGGCCAGTATTTGTGTCTTCACGAATTCCTCCTCCTGGGGTCTGAGGCTCTGTAGCCTCTCTCCTTCACTTCATGAAATCAATACCATACCAGTGTCAAGAACTGGGGAGAAAAAATGCATTTTCTCTGTCCTTTATCAGGGAACCTATATGTGTTGAGCATCCAAGCTCCCCTGGGCAGGCATCCTCTCAGCCAACAGTGTATACCTCCAGTGTTTCACTCTCCCTGCCCCAGGACCCATGACTGAATCTGTGGCTTCATCCTGTGTGCTTCCCATCCCATACTGCAGCCTCTAAGTATTTCTTTCAACATATCCTATTTATGACACTACCTTGTGCCATCTGTGTTGACCTCTGATATCCACTTTTGCCTTAACACACAGGACTCTGGGTGTGTTGTTCTTTAGATTAACAATTAAGCATTCTTCTCAAGAGTGAAGCCAGGAGCCTCCTTTCTTGCTATCTTGGTAAGATTCTGAATACAAAAATATTAAGTAAAATTAATTTATAGTAGCTGCATTCTACTCATATATATATATATACATATATATACATATATATACATATATATACATATATATATACATATATATATATGTGTGGCTCTGGTAACTATCATATTAGACAGAACAGCTATAGAGCATTTCTGTCATACAGAAAGCTCCATTGGAGAGCATCGTTTAAGATCATTTCAGTAGGCAGCTCATTTTAGTAGGCAGTTCACTTCAGCCTCAGTTCAAGCTTGCTTGATTTTATGACTGAATTGACCTATTGTTTGAAATTATTAATTAGTAGGCTAACTGTGCATGCAAAAAACTGTTGAGGAAATGACATTGATTTATTCCATAAAATGACAATGGTAATAGTGAAAGTATGAACAGTAGTAATAGGTGATATTTATTGAGTACTTACAATCAAGGTTTTGTGTTGAACAATTAATATGTGATAGTCCATAGTCTACACAACAAATATTGTATTCTTATTGTTATCTTTTTTTTGGGGGGGGGGGGAGACTAGGTCTCGCTATTTTTGCCTGTGGAACCAACCGCAGGCTCTCGTTGCCCGGGGAACCACAGACTCAATCAATCCCCAGCCTCAGCTTCCCAGGTAGCTGGGATCACAGGCACGCATTACCACGCCCAGCTATTTTTTTGGAACTAGGTCTAGCTACAGGTCCCAGGCGGGACTCGAACCGCGATCCCTAGCCCTGGCCGCTTCGTAGGCTGAAGCTTACAAGCACGAGCCACCATGCCCGGCTTCTTATTGTTATCTTTAATATCAGTTTAACAAGAGTGAAGATCAGCACAGAGGCAGAAAATATATTTAGCTTTCATCTAATTTTATGTCTTAGTTTGAGGGAACTTAAGTTCTGGAGTCAAACTGCTTGGCTTTAATTGCATATTCAAGTAACTCTTTATGTATTATAATTTCCTCATCTGTAAAATGGGGAAAAATCAGGCCCATCATACAGACCTTTGTGAGAATTAGATGTGACCTGTTCTTGTAAAGTACTAACAGCCAAGGAGGTGTCAAAAAAGAAGAGATGAATACACTGGCAAATATGAAGTAGGAGATTTCAACACCCCACTCTCACCAAGGGACGGATTAACAAGACAAAAAATAAACATGGACACAGTAACCCTAAACAAATGCCTAGTTCAAATGGACCTACTAGACATCTACAGGACACTGCACCCTGTAAGAAAGGAATACATGTATGTTTCAAGGGCACATGGATCATTCTCCAAGATCAATCATGTACTGAGCTGCAGGACCAGCATCAGCAAATTCACAAGGATTGAAATCATACCAACGATTTTCTCTAACCATAAAAACATTAAACTAAAACTCAATCATGGAAAAGAAGTAAAAAAAACCCTCCCATTTCATGGAGATTAAACCATCACTATTGGAAAAAGAGTGTATTAACAAAGAAATCAAAGAAGAAATAGAGAACTATTTCAAAATGAATGATAATGAGGATACAATCTTCCAGAGCATACTGGTAAAAGAAATAGAAGACACAAAGAAATGGAAAAAACATCTCCTGGTAATGGATTGAAAGAATTAACATTGTCAAAATGGCTACTCCACCAAAAAGCAATCTGTAGATTCAACACAATTGCAATAAAATTTTCAATGTCATTCTTCAAAGAAACTGAAAAAATGTTACTAAAATTCATTCAGAACAATAAAAAAAACCTCAAATAGTCAAAGCTCTCCTGGCTAAGAGGAAAGGGAATGGAGGTATTACACTCCCAGACTTTAAATTGTACTACAAAGTCATAATAATTAAGATGGCATGGTACTGAACAAAAGCACACATACAGACCAATGGAACAGAATCAAAAGCCTGGAAATAAAGCCACACATATATGGCCAGTTAATCTTTGACAAAGGAGCAAAGAATATACACTGGAACAAGAACAGTCTTTTCAATAAATGGTGCTGGGAAAACTGAACCATTATATGCAAAAAAATAGATAAATAAATATAGACTACTCCCTCCCACCATGTACAAAAATCAACTCAAAATGAATAAAAGACTTGAATGTAAGACCCGAAACAATAAAATATATAGAAGAAAATATGGGCAAAACATTCCAAAACCTACACTTCAGAAATCTCTTTCAGGACACATCTATAGATGATTAAAAAAAAATGAAGGAAAACGTAAACAGCTAGGGCTATATCAAATTAAAAAGCTTCTGTGCAGCAAAAGAGATAATTACCAAAACAAAAAGAAACTCAACCAAATGGGAAAAAAATGCTTTGCTCTCCATACAAGTGATAAAGGTCTGATAACAAAGATCCACAAAGAACTCACATAACTTAACAAAAACAAAGCAAAAAGTCCAGTCAAAAACTGAGGCAAAGAGCTGAAAAGACACTTCTTGAAAGAAGAAATATAAATGGCCAATACGCATATGGAAAAAAAAAAAGTTCATCACTAATGATCAGGGAAATGCAGATCAAAATTACAATGTGATACCATCTCACACCAGTAAGAATGGCCCATTTAAAAAAAAAAAAAACAGCAATAACAAATGCTGGAGTGGCTGTGGAGAGATGGAACATTTCTACCCTGCTGGTGAGAGTGCAAACTGGTTCAGCCACTATGGAAAGCTGTGTGGAGGATCCTGAAGCTACTGAAAATGGACCTATCATTCAATCCAGCAATCCCACTTCTGGGAATCTACCCACAGGATACAAAAACATTAATTCAAAACACCTGGACTCAGATGTTTATTGTACAAAACACCTGTACTCAGATGTTTACATGCAGCACTCTTCACAATAACCAGGATGTGGAAACAACCCATATATCCCAAAACGGATGAATGGATCAGAATTGTGGTATATGTACACAATAAAATGATGTTCATCAATCAAAAAAGGCAAACTATGTCATTTGCAGCAACTTGAGTGGAGATAGAAGGAATCATGTTAGCAGAAATAAGCCAGAAAGAAAAAGAGAAATACTGGGTGGTCTCACTTATATGAGGGATATAGGGAAAATAAACAAATGGACAAGAAAAATTTAAAGCTAACTGTCAGCAGAACTGAAGCATAAAGCAAGAGAGGGGAAGGGGGTAAAATTGGGGAAGAGATGAACACAAGAGATTAAGATGATGATTCATGGGTGACAAGGTGGTGAGAGAACTTTGGAGTAGACAACGGTCTCACTTATATGATGGATATAGGGAAAAACAAACAAATAAGAAAAAATGAAAACAACCAATGGGACCGAACCATGGAGTGAGAGAGGAGGAGGGGGAAGAAGGTAGGGGAGGTGAATAGTACAAAAGATCAGGATAATTAGCAAATGTTAGTGAAGTGGGAAAGCCCCGGGGTATCAAAACAAAACAAAACACATTTACCAGATATCGGAAGAGAACAACGGGCCAAACAACCAACAACTGAACATCAACTTAACCAACCAACAAATCGCTGAAAAATGGGAGATGGAGTGACTGGAGGGGGGTACGGAGGGAGGAGGAGGGATCAATTAATTCACAATTGTGACAAATCAATAAAATGAATTTAAAATATATATATACACACACATACATATATATATGTGCAATTAATTAAAAAATAAAATTATTTAAAAACAAAGGAAATTCTTTTTCATACTAGCACCAATAAATTCTTTTTCATACCAGGCATCTCCTAAGCAGCTCTGATTGCGTTTACTTAAGGATGCTGAAAATGAACAGCATTTACCCTTCTTCAATGACTGTTAGAAGCTGGAATCAAATTTTCAGTCTGTTTCTAACAATCTACGCTGTTCAATGTGACATAGACTTGATGCACAGATCCTATATAAACTTTTTTCATATTTTTCTCATTCTTATTTCAGTTCTTTTCAGTACAATGCAGAATATAGGATGGAAATAGTAAAGGTTATTTCAGTATTATTTCAGAATCTGATAAGATCCTTAGACTTCCCTGTTTCTTCAATTCTCTAAAAGACCTGAATTTCTTCCTTCTTAATTGGGAAAAAAGTACAAATGTAACACCACTTTTGTTGTTCCCTGTGGTATGATGGCATTAGAATATTGCACTTGAGCACACTGCTATATAAAAGGTGTCATACAAAAAGCAAAACACTAGATGTAAAGAAAGAAGGGAAAAGGGGGATCATAAATGTAAAGGGAAAGAATTGAAATTGATAGAGTCCTTGTGGGGACACAGAAGATAAATTTGTTTTGCTTTACTCTTTTTCTCCAGTCCAGGTTCTGGTACCAGCCAGAACCATGTGGCACAGGGAGGCAGGCAGGTCTTCAGCAGTGAATCAAAATCTATTCTAAGTGTTCCACAGAATGATCCTCAAATTTTAATGCCCATACAGATCACTGGATTACGTGTAAAATGAATCTGACTCAGTCTGCCATGATGCACCCAAGATTCTATATTTTTCATAAGTTCCAACCCAGATTATATTGATGTTCTGGTTAATGGGTCACACTTTACACAGCAAAGATTTGCAGCCAGCAGTTGATTATTGGGGTTCCTTGGAATCAGAATTTTCAAGTCAATGCTATCTTCTTGTCGTGTTGGTACAAATCTCTGAGTTTTAAGTTCAGTACTTTTCAAGCATTTTCAGACTCCAAAATGCTTGTTGAGAATATGAAAATGGATTTTTATAAAAGAAACAGAAAAGAGGGTAAATTGAAAAGTGCTTTCATGGTGAGACCACCTGCAGTCCCTAGAATCAAAGGCTAATCACTCTTTATGAAACTGAAGGGCCTTCGTCAGTCCCCTGGAAAGAGAAGCAATGCCATCTCTAGTGGGAGACACTAGGCACGTTGGACTCTGTTTTGCCACTTTATGATTTGCACACCTGTGGCAACTCTCTGGCCTCCTGACCTTATTTAAGTAGAATTCCTATACATTCTTGCTTTTAATAGTAATTAATCTCAAAGGTGCACTTACGTGGTACACAATGTAATCTCTGCTCTTTAAACTTAGTAAATGGACATGATCTAAACAATCAACCACACTGACCACCTGAATGCAGCACTTCATAGTCAAATCACTACTGAATGGGGGCAGGTCGCTGAATAGGATCATAGTATTCTTAGAAATTCATTTAAAAAATAGATAATCAAAGATGTCAGGAAATATTACATAGCAGACCCCTGTGGTGAAACAATATTTTAAGATGTTAACAACTGCCCCCCCCCCATATGGACTCAGGATTTTCCCACGGCCCTTCCTCCCCATCAAGCATGCTGTGTTTTACCTCGGGGTAGGAATATAAAAGTGAAGGGAGGGGAAAAAAGACTAATTCTAAAAGCCTAAACCAAGCAGGAATCAGAAAGAACACAGAGAAATAGGATGAGATTCCAAAGAGCACCAAAATCACCAGTTTCCACAATCCACACTAGCTTTCCTTGGAAGGAAATGGAAGGGGGAAGGGGGAATGGAAGGGGGGAAGAGAATGAGGAGGGACTATTTAACAAGCTGGATTTCTAAAGAGCTGTCCTGTTTTTCTGGGCTGCATCTGGGGCTGAGAGGAGAGGAATGAGTTACCCCAGAAAGACCTGAGGGATCCCAGTGCAGAAAGCCATTGTTCTTACTTTCTAGTACAACTGGGGACATGACAAGTCACCCTATCTACCCTGCAACCAGCCAAAACAGGAGAAATAAGTGGAAATGCTGCTGTGTGGTGTTGGAGCTGGGGAACCTGAAGCAGCCCCATTGAATTCCTACATGTTCTGAACATAAAGGGGGATTGGAACAAAGTGGGTCGGGAGCAGGCTGAGAGAAGTGTCACACAGAAAAGAGCAGGCAGTGGGGGGAGAGGATAGGGATCCTGTGCCCGAGAGACACCTGCCCATTGACCTTCCTGGCCACTACCGAGATGCAGGTGTCTGCCCAAAGCTGTGACAGAGCACATGCCTCAGTCCCAGAGAGGGGGGGGAAACCTGATTTGATGAAGGTTCTGCTACCAGGCAGAATGGAACAAAATGTGAATACAGTTAAAGAAAAAATTTTAAAGTTGTTTCTTATATAACTAGGTGTTTATGCACCTTCTGCTTTTCCAGAGCACACACTCTTGATTTGTGCTGTGCTCTAACCCTCTGCTTGTTGTGTTCTGGTAAAACCCAATAAGGCTACCTAGGTCTATGGTTTCCCTGTGCAAAGGGCAATGCCTTGCCCAGGGCACTGTGAAGTAGTGGTGTTTGTGTTTCCATGCACAGTAAATGTTTCACCTAGCTTGAAATTATTTCTAGATAGCTGAGATTATACCACTTAGACTATTTATCCCATAGGACAAAGACATAACAGGCAGAGTTCTTAATGATAAGCAGCCTGTTCTGATGGATATTAGCTAAAACATCATTCATTAAAATGGTTTTGGGTAGCACACACACAGAAATTGCAAGAAAAAATGAAAACTGAATTCAGGGTTATGAATACAGATGAGCCTGAGCCCCCAGCACAGATTTTCTTACAGCTTGATGACATAGTTCATCTGTTAACCTTTCCTTCACTAACACTGGTTCCCAAGGCAGATTTGTCTGAGATACCTTGTCTAGGCCATTCGCCTGCGACCTGGAAAGAATATACTTGCATTTTCAGCTGTATTGGTGGATGGTAGGCTACCTAAGGCCTTGACTCAAAAGGAAGGGACATCCTACCAATGGTTACTGCAGAGTTGAGATCAGCTACCTCATAAACCCTAACTGTGGCGCTAAGTCTATTCTTCTGTGCCCATTAAACACACGGGTTCCACGCTCCTTCTTCAAAAACACTGAATAAGAAACTATAAAAACAAGGCCTTACAACTATTAATTTTACTCGTATCCCAAATGATTTTATGTACCTTAGATTTTAATGTATTCTCCTCATAATTCTCCTGATAAACATTCTAAAAATCAGTATACATTAAAAGCATGTTGCCTTTCCATCTCGATAGCTGAGAATAAAATATAGCTCTCTATAAAGGAGGTTTAGCATGTAAGAGGCATTGGTTTGACCCTCAGTTTATGCTCTGTGATTTTTGAAAAAAGTACTTCTCTCTGAGTGTTGAAGGCTTCATTTGCAAAATGGGATAATAACACTGTCAATTTGTATTAGTTAAAGTAAGACATGCTGTGGCAACATGATAAAACAATCCAAAGTTTGAGTGGCTGCACATGGTGAAATTTATTCTACAAGGTGGATGCAGAGGGGTGGTTTTCCTAGGCAACCTTCTCTGAACACCTGGGCTCCTTTCACTAGGACCGAATTTGAGTCATTTGCTTGCATTTATGTAGAAAAAGAAAGCAAAAAGGACAATGGGGTACTGTTTGTTTAGGTTAGAAAAAGGTACATAACTTCTGCCCATTTTCATCTGTCAGAAGTCACTTGTACAGTCAACTCAATGACAAAGGAGGCTGGGAAGTGCTTTGAAACACATAGATTTGGGAGAATACCAGTGGTTTCAGCTGTGCCACCTAACAGGGTTGGTATAAAAGTTTAATGAAACCAATGGATGAAGCACCAACAATTTTATTTTAATCCCATTTTAAATAGATATGTGAAATTTGCTTGTGTCTTAAGGGGAAAGGAATGATAGATGGTGTGGCTTTGATGGCTTTATTTATCACAAACAAAACATGCCCAGGAGCTGCCTGTTCCTGGTCTTTGCTGTGTAGCCTGGAGTGTGGAAGCATGATGCAGGTGGCTGGCAGGACTGCTCCCTCTGCATTGACTCTGCAGCATCTGCAAGAGGCCTGAGAAGTCCTAGCCTGGTGAGACTTGCTCCCTAAGGGCAAAACCTCCAGCTGCCTGCCTTTGTAGAGCAGGAGCTTCTGGAATCGGTGGGCAGCACATGCTGGTTTTTTGTTACTTCCATACCCAGTGTTAGACATGGTGATGTGGCCCTTGGTCTCCTTTGTGCCCTGTTGCCAATGCCTCTGAATTTTGACCAGGCATTTAATTGATATATTAGTCTGGCTGGTGCAGAATGAACTTCTTGGTCCATTTTGGATGATCTAGGGCTTCGCCAGGGTTCCCAGGGCAGCCATGATCTCAAGTAGGAGATGACTGATATCTCCACAGGTAACACTTGGGAAAAGAGAGAGAAAGGGGTTTTCTTGGTTTTTTTGGAAAATAACTTTGGAGACAAAGTAATAGATGCTCACAATAGAGAAATTATACAAGATATATAAGCAAAACAGTAAAATTAAATCACCCATACTCTCATGACCTAGAAATAATGGCTATTAAAATATGAAACTTTTTGAATGAAACTAAGGTTTTATTTTTCATTTAATGATAAAGTACAACCCACTGAGTTGTTGTTACATATGGTCCTACATTGTTGTTTTCGATAACAATGTATAAGTGAGTCTTAAAAGTGGACTTCAGTATTTTTAAAATACCTTACCAATTGTTGGGCATTCTGGCTACATAATCATCAACATGATAAACAATTTATGCTTATATAAATGCACTTCCTTGGTTCTTCCCTTATTTGCCTGGGTTTTTCCACTTCCTGTGGCTCTCTGTGTCAGAGCCAGGCATACATAACCACGAACACCTGACTAGTCATGCTGATCACTTATTCAGTCACGCAGGTTGGAAACAGTGGAACAGGTTGAGTTTACTGCTGTAAAAAATCAGCTAATCTTAGTGTTAACTCATAAAATTATTCCAGTTCCCTGGAGACTTTACCCTCAGCACAAACATTCTCTGGTATGCATAGTGAGAAAAGTACCTCGTGCTTTATCTCATATTCTTAAGAGGATAAACTGTCATTTTTGCCAGAGTCAAGAGGAGCCCTTGGCAATGTGGGCTCTGTTACTATTTATAAAGCATGTTTTATACATGCCAGAGGGTGCCAAGTGTATTAAATCAATGAGAATCATCCTTTGCATGATGCATATGAGATCAGAATAAGAAATTATTTTAAATCCTTTTTAGTGCAATGAATCTTCATATTTTATATATACTCTATAGATCAACATCCAGAATTAAGATCTGTCAAGAATGTGTCATCAGAACTATTCTGCTGAATCTTTTCTTATGTTTACTTCTGCTTGAACAAGGATCAGGTTAAAGTTAGTAAAACCCTTCAATGATAGTGCCACCTGCTATTTTTAAAATGCCCCCATCTTCTTCATTGCCTCCTCTTAGCATGGACAATAATACGAGAGAACTCGTAATGAGTAATTCGAAGGGGTGATTGTAAGATGATTTATAGACCATCTTAAGAAAGGATGATATATTTGTGGAGAAGTGCAGCATTAAGGAGGACATGGGTTCAAGAGAAGAATGGCTAATAACCAAAGTACATATCAACACAGAAATCAGAAATGAACAACAGTTTCCTGAGTGCACAATATCACATGTTTGTCTTGGTTGCTAGTTTCCCCTAAATGCAGACAACCTACCAGCAAGTCCCGGGGGTTCTAATTGATAAAGTCTTATGAATGAAATTTGTTTTTCAATACGTAAGGTCCCCACTATCCAGTCAATCAGGAAGTTAAAAAGCTTTATAAGTGGAAGCACACTGGTGGGGATTAATGTGTCATGTCATGTCACTTTCATTAATGAATTGAAATATACTGCATTTCCAAATGCTCTTTAAAGTGTAAATTTATTTTAATGGTTCTTTTCTTCAAATTGAGATGTCATTGGTTTATAGCACTGTATATGATTTAGAAGAATAAGTTCCACCCTGAATCCACCAGCAAAGCACCCATATTTAAATCAACAAAAGCTTCAAGTCTGAATGGATTAGAAAGACACACCTCTCCCACCAAGCAGGCCCTTGGAGAGGCCACCGTCGCTGGTGGGCGTGGGGGAGCAAGGGTGAGTCCTATACCACCAGGACCACAGGGTCTTGGGGACACCAGGTCCAGGGATCTCAGGCTGGGGAAGACTGCCCCTGCCTCCATATGGGCAGGGAGGGACTGGGCACCTCTGCCGGACTCGGGCTCAGAGCAGGGGGGAGGTCCCCCTCAGGTTTACCCAATCCTCAATAGGCCTGCACTAGGGATGAAGAATCTAGTCTCCTACACCCCACGGTCAGCCATGGTGACTGGCCACAATACCCTACAGATGGTGGTGGTTCCTGCCCTAGGTCTAGGGGCTGGGAGACCGCTAGGGATGTGCCTCAGTGAGGCCAAGCTGAATGAGTGCATGAGCTATGTGCACAGGGGCCTCTTGGCTCCCTCACTCCACGGCCAGCCATGGTGACTGGTCATAACACCCCGTGGATGCTGGTTGTTCACGCCCCAAGTCTGGGAGCTGGGGGACTGCTAGGGGCACGCACGTCTGGGTAAGGCCGAGGTGGGTAAGTCTATGTGCTACATGCACGGGGGTCTCTGGGATCCTGCGCCCCATGGCCAGCCATGGTGGCTAGTGGCAACACCCAGTGAGGAGCAAAGATGGCAACAACCCCTGGGTAACTCCCCAAAAGCCTGGAGAGCCCGGGAGGGGGCGCATCCACCAGCGGATGGTTGTTGCACAGGACAGTCATCTGCAGCCCAGATCTGTAGAGGTGTGTTCCCCACAGCCTCCATCCCAGGGGGTGCTTAGGTGGGCCCATGTCCAGCCATCTGGGCCCCGTCCCCATGCAGGGAGAAGCCAGCATGGGGGCAGGGTGGGGACTTGAGCCCTGTCTGACAGCAAGCATCCTAAGAAGGCTGCTTGCCCACCCAGGGTTCTGGGCCATTGGAGCTCCCTTGTCAGTGGGGAACAAAGGTGGTGAGGACCCCTGGGTGAGCCCCCCAAAGCCTGGAGAGCCTGGGAGGGGGAGTTTAGCCCCATCCACCAGCAGATGGTTGTTGCACCGGGCAGCCATCTGCAGCTCCCACCCAGGGGGGGTCTTGGAAAGGAGTATGCATAGCCATCTGGGTCCTGCCCCCATGCAGGGAGGTACTGGTGTGCACTTGGCAGGGGGGGGACAGGAATGCCCCTTTCATTTCACTCTCACCCCAGCTAATCTGCAGGAGGAGGAAGAACATATTACAAACTCCAAAATCCAACCCACAAGCCTGAACCAGTGCATGCGAGACAGGAGAAACAACTATGGAAACACGATGTCATGAGATGCACTTACATGTCCCCCAGGTCTAGAAGACCCAAGACTTCATTTTGGAGATGCATTTTAGGAGACCAAGGCACCCCTTCCCACACCATGGGAGAGAAGAGGAGGGCCAAGAACTGGGGGCATTGGCCTCACAGCGGGGCTACAAAGTAAGACAGAAGAAATGATCTACAATGGCCACTCATGGGTGCCTGTATCCACAGAGAAACTTCTTCACCAACATTGACAGGGGATGAGACCCCTAAATCTGACACCAGAACCTTAAGATATAGCCGCAAAATAACAAAGATGGGATTGGTGAAGTCAGCCTCAATGAGAGAAGCATGGACAAACCACAAATAAATATAGACTGGCTGCCCAACGGAATCTTAAGACTGAAAATCTATCAGAAAGGTTCACCTGATTCCATCAATACAGTCCCTCACCCAGTGAAAAAACACTGTCACAGGAAAGAAAGAGATTAGTGGACTCAGCACAGACTAGTAAACAAAGAATTGGGTCTGAGAGAATAGAGGGGGCACCAGAGGGAAGAGGGAGGGGGAGGTATCCCAAGAAACATTTACCAAGGTTGTGATTTATTTGTTTTTGCTTTTGTTTTTTATTTTGCATATATATGTGTATTTGTATATGTGTTGCATTGTTGTGTGTCCTGGGGTTTTCTCAGTTACCTGACATTTGTTAACCATCCTGAGGTTGTGACTTAAAGAATAAAAATAAGTTTTTTTTAAAAAAAGGAATACACATTCTATGGTGATCTTGGCTCCCAAAGCCAAGTAGTGGAACCTATCACAGATACCCCAGTGGTGACATACATGATGAACTACCTCTTGAAAATTGAATGTCCAACTATATTAAGTAACTATCCCTTGCTGCTTGAAGAGTAGAAGAAACCCATTGCTCCAGGTCATTTGCTCAAGTGGGTCCTGGACTCTAAATTAGAGGTTATCAGTTCATAACAATCACCTAAGGAGAGCTGAAAATTCCCAGTGTGAAAGCATTCCTCAAGCCCATGAAGTTTTCACAATTTCAGGATTTTGAAACTGTATTCCAAATGAGCAATTCTAAACCATCATTGCCATTTGTAGTCAATGTCAACAATCAGCTGGGAACTTGTTATAAATGCAAATTTTCCAACCCAAATGCAAACTTACCCTAACCCCTCTGAATCAAAAATTCTTGGAGGGGGAGGAACTTAGCAACCTGCGATCTTAACAAGTCCTCCTTGTCTATTAAATATCAGAGAAGTGCTTCAAAAGGCATTGTTCTAAATAAAAGGATGGTGTCACTCCACCTGCAGCTTAAGGAAACACAACCTGATTTTCCCCAAACATTACTTGAGACATATGGGTTTTGTCTAAAAGCAGAAGCCACTATTGATACAACACTGAGGCCTCTGACTTTAAGATAAACTGTGACATATGATGTAAATATCTACTGTCCAACTTTATGAAGAAGGAAACAAGGGAAGTCCCCAGTCCCAACTTGGAGGTTGGTCTCCTGAGGCAGGAGATACTCAGTATGGGGCCACCATCAGTGACCATGGCTAACAGGGTTTGCTACCAGCACTTAGGGTTTGCCTCCCTTCTTCTGTCAAATAAGCTTTCTTCTTCAGGAATCCAGCTCACTCCCCAGGTTGGGCTCACAATCAAGGTCAATAAACTAAACACTTGGTACCTCAGCTCATGCTTCCTTCCCACTCCATCTCCAACCATTTTCTCTACCATACCATGTGCTTCCTAGACATCTTAACTCCCAATGAAATCCATTACAACAAATCTCACCCATTCCTGCCAGCAATTCTTTAAAGTCCCTCATTAAAGCATCCTGTATTCAGCCCTCAGCCTCCTTTCCTTCCAGGGAATCTGCTCAAGTAATCCTATTTCAACTTTTTTGACTCTAATTCTCCTTCTCATCTATTGACCCCTTACGTTCTACCTCGGTTACTCCACCTGAGACAGCAAATGTCTGGGTCAACAGTAGAAAACAAGAACAAAAGATGCACTTTTCCTATCTCAAAGCACTCTGTATTTTAGCAAAGTAATTGCTATTTAAACTTCAATATTCTGCTAAAATCTCTCTGTCACACAATTACGGAGAAAGTGCCTTCTCTCAAATCACCTCTATACCCCTGATCCCTCTTTCAACTTCCTTTCTAAGAAACCTAAAACTACTCAGATCTTTATTCTCTTCTTTTTTTTTTTTTTTTTTTTTTTTTTTTTTTTTTTTTTTTTTTTTTTTTTGAGACTAGATCTCGCTGTTTTTGCCCATGGAACCGCAGGCTCACGTTACCCGGTGTACCACAGACTCAAGCAATCCCCAGTTTCAGCTTCCCAGGTAGCTGGGATTACAGGCACGTGCCACCACACCCAGCTATTTTTTTTTTTTTTTTTTTTTTTTTTTTTTTTTTTTTTTTTTTTTTTTGTAACTAGGTCTCGCTACGGGCCCTAGGCGGGACTCGAACCACGATCGCTAGCCCGGGCCGCTTCATAGGCTGAAGCTTACAGGCACAAGTCACCATGCCCGGCCTCTTCTATTTCTTAACTTTATTCTAACAATTGGATCCCTGCTATCATACATGGATCATGATCTTTCTTAACTCAATTTTTCCCAGTATAAAAATACAAATACAGGCAGGCTTATTATTTTGACAGAGTTGTGTATTGTCTTCTTTCAGCTGGTCATCATTTGTTCCTTAGCTCTTTCTGAACTAGTTCCTATCTCCTGCAAACTGATGTCTCCTGGGAGCTCCATTAGGTTAATTTCAGTGAATGTGCCTCCATTCTCATTGTCACTGACTTCTCTGGAACACTGGCACACCTGACCAACCATTGCCTTCCTCTGCCTCCTCCCCTCTTAGCTCCACTAGAAGATAAACTTCATAGAAACATTAGCTGTTTCTTGTGCATTCTAGAACAATTCTGGTATATACTGGATATGTATTAACTATTAAGTTAATGAATGAATAAGGAAATCATATAATTATTCAGTTTGTTGAGGGAAGTGTAATACAGAAAGAGGCATATGATAGGCACATCTACTCTAACATTAGAGTGAGACTTGTGAGGCATATGATAGGCACATCTACTCTCACATTAGAGTGAGACTTGTGAGGAAGCTCTGGTTTTTAGGAGACCATATTCTCAAAGTCTCCAACATTTCCCTCTATCTTTGCAGTGTCTCCTCTGCAATCTCCTTTGCCAAGATACTTTTCCCTTTTCTTACTCTGATGTTTTATAACTGCTTAGGAGTTGTTTCTAGTCCTATTCTCTTCTCACACTACATGCCCTTTCCCAGGTAACTTCACCACTGTCTTTTTTCTTAAATCTCTTTCCAGAATCAAGGATAATGATTTTAGACATTGTCAATTAGAGCAAATGGGATTCTGTCTCTTTTTAGACACTTCATTATTTTTCATTCTCTACTAGGTAAGTCCCAATTATAGTACAATTCACAACTTTTTTTATTAATTACTTCTTTTTTTGCTTTTCATTAATTCACTGCTGTGGTATTCCTATATGACAAATAGGAATATAGCATACTTCTTAGTTACTTGCCTACCTTGTCAAGCTTGTTACATGTAGCAGGAGACTGAGCATTTCTGAGACTTCAGTTTTCATTTATTTGACTTTAATTTAATCTCTTGGTTTTACCAATTCTGCACCTTGGTTCCTAAACAAAGTACCCCTCTAGTTTAATTTTTAATAGACTCTATCCCCTATCTCAGGGGGCTTGAAGGAGTGGCAGTCTAGGAAGCACAGACTGTAAAGGGGAAGTCCAGCTACGTCACACAAACCCTCAGGCAAATGTGCCTTATGTGGTCCTGTGGCACCCTTTCCCTTTAGTAATGATTTGTTTCTCCAGTTTCCAAGTTTTTCCAGGATCATATGGGTGAATCAGCTTGCCTTTCCTTGGTCTATCTTCCATAGTGCTGTTTTCAGTTTCGGCTATTTTGCTAAGCCTCTTCCCATCTCTTCATCTGCCACCTCATTTTTTCCAGTTTTATTTACATATAATTGACATAGAACATTGTATTTATGCAAGTTGTACAACACAATGATTTGATATATATATGTATACACATTGCAAATTGATTACCACATAAGTCTAATGTTTAATTAAACCAATCACTTCATACAGTTACAATTTTTTCTATCATAAGAACTTCTAAGATCTCTCTTGTCAACAGTCAAATGTGCAATACAGTATTGTTAACTATAATCTTTCCATCTTTAGATTCAGTGGTTCAAGATCATCCAGTGCTTCTAATCTATTAAAGGCATAGACATGGATCCCTTTGTTGTTGCTATTCCCTCCTCACTAGGATACTTTACTTTTTAGGATACTTTACTAGACAACCTAATCCAAAAATCCTGACTTCTCCAGTTCTCACGTCAGTGACTAGGTAAAATAGGTGATGTGGCATTTACCAAAATGAGGGAAGCTAGGGGTAAAGCACATTAGAAATAATCTCAAAATCTTTTCCTTTTGTTTTGGTAATTTTGACATGCTCATTGGACATTCTGATTAGAGATGTTGAATAGAAAGTTGGATACTCAAGTTTGGAGTTCTAGAAAGAAGGGGCATGGATTTCATTCAGAGTAAGGGGGTCGAATGTGATTTCTCAGCAGGGGTAAACAGCAGAGGGAAAGAGAACACAGTCAGCATTAAGTGCCAAGTAGAGGAGAAACCAGCAAAGGAGATTGAGAAGAGGCAGAAGTTCAGGTGAGCATGGTGTTGTTGGAAGCTTGAACAAACAGCATTTCAAGACAAAGTTGAACATTGTGTGAAAGGGGAAGCAGGATATGAGTAGAGGGGAAGCCAGTCTGTCTCCTGACAGGGAGGCAGTTGGTACTCCCCCTTACCCTCAGAATGGCCTCCATGGAGGCATGATGGTCTGAAATGAGAGGAGGAACCTGAAGGAAAAATGTGAGGTAAGGCAGCAGGACTGTGACAGTAGACAATATTCTCAGCAAATGTCCTCTAATGGCTGTCTTGTTTGTCACTGTATCACAGCAACAAGCCATAACATACCAAATATATGTTGACCCAGGGAATAAACAAATCTGACGCAGATGCCTGTACAGTTTGGTTGCTAAGATCTTTCCTTAAACATGGTCTCCGTGGTCTTCACCCACTGTGCTTGAGGTAGAAAAATCACTGTCCTTATT
The DNA here is from genome assembly GCA_004024945.1 of Uropsilus gracilis. NCBI lineage: Eukaryota > Metazoa > Chordata > Mammalia > Eulipotyphla > Talpidae > Uropsilus > Uropsilus gracilis. Next base: position 1,116 of record PVHY01010251.1, on the reverse strand, counting down.
CTCCCTATCATGCAGTTTTGCCCTAATTCCCTTCCTTTTTCCTATAAAAATCTGATCAAGAAAAGTGTCTATTACACCTGCAAGTGTTACTAGATAATTATCAATTAATCTTAACAAAAGAAACAAATTAAAACTTATTTAATGATAGTAATGTTATTACTTTAAAGTGTTAACTATATATTTTTATGATGTCTGATTATATACATCTGTTAGGAATAGTGAAATAAGGAAGAGTGGGTCCTCTCAAGAGAGGACACATTATTACAAATCTCCATGTTAGTGTGACTGAGTGTAAGGAATGATGCTAATGCTGAGGAATAGTAACAAATGGCAGTGGGGGAACCATACAGTGCCAGAGAAGTATAATATTAATCACTATGTCTGATATGTCAGGAGCATTGAAATAAAGGTGTTCAAGCAGAAATTTGGGATCTGATCTTCCCTAGGAGTTGCACTGTCTCCTTACAGATAGATGACTGTGCTGTGAGTGACTAGAGACTATCATTTCCAGTTGCCTACAGTTTTAGCATGTCTTCACTAACGCCTCTGCTCCATTTGCCCACAGTACTTTATATCTGAGGAAAATCTAACTCCACTGCTCTGTAAGAGCTAGATCATTTGATGTGCGGGCATCGATTTGTTCCAGGACTGTGTAGTAGAGGTGAGACAAACCACCATTTTGTGTATTGTTGGGGTGATGGAAGAGGTTTATGAAAAAATTATAAAATTTTCACTGAATTGGGCCACACTGTTCCTTTGACTGGTGTTTCCTGTTTACTTCTCCTGTGCAGAACTGATAGGGTGTGCCCCCCCCCCCACTGTCTCCTGTTTGGGATTGCAGGTTTCAAGGACAGGTAATGTTAAAATGGAAGAATGACCTTAGCTGAAATTTCCCTTTAGGGGGATGCAGGGGAAAAAAAGAAGTGTAACAGATTTCCTGGAAGGCGGGAAATCAGGGTATATAAAGGGTGTGCAAACAAAGAGAAGGATTCGATTCGATTCTAGGCGATTGGATTGGGATTCCAAAATGGAGAGGAGATGGGAATTGGCCATCTTGTAAAGATGTGAGCCATGTGAGCTAGGCCATGTGGCCACCGAGGGCCTGCAACCCTCGGC
>PVHY01010250.1:0-52759 GCA_004024945.1 Uropsilus gracilis | reverse complement strand
TTGCCCAAGGTACCACAGACTCAAGCAATCCCCAGCCTCAGCTTCCCAGGTAGCTGGGATGACAGGTGCGCGCCACCACACCCAGCTATTTTTTTGGAACTAGGTCTCGCTACAGCCCCAGGCGGGACTCGAACCGCGATCCCTAGCCCCGGCCGCTTCATAGGCTGAAGCTTACAAGCACGAGCCACCGTGCCCGGCCTTTGGGCATCTTGTTTTGTTTTTGTTTAGTTGTGTGAGTTCCTTGTAGATCAGTGTTATTAATCCCTTATCACTCTTTTGGAGGGCGAAAATTTTTTCCCATTTGGTTGGGCTTCTTTTAGTTTTTTCTGTTGTCTCTTTTGCCATACAGAAGCTTTTTAGGGGTGTTTTTTAAATTTCTTCTTCTGATTGATTCTTTGCATATATGAATGCTGTTGATTTTTGTGTGTTGATTTTGTATCCAGCTACCTTACCAAATTGGTTTATTATTTCAATCAGCTTTTCTGTCGATTTTTCTGGGTTCTCTACATAGAGTATTATATCTCCATGTATAATGATAACTTATTTTTTCTTTCCCTATTCGGATACCTTTTATGTCTTTCTCTTGCCTTATTGCCCTAGCTAGGAGTTCCAGAACTATGTTGAAAAGGAGTGGAGAGAGTGGGCATCCTTGCCTGGTTCCAGACCTTAATTGGAATGGTTTCAGTTTCTCCCCATTGAGGATGATATTTGCTGTGGGTCTGTCGTATATAGCTTTTATTATGTTGAGGTATGTTCCTTTTATACCAATTTTTTCCAGGGCTTTCATCATGAAAGGATGCTGAACTTTATCAAATGCTTTTTCTGCATCTATTGATATGATCATATGGTTTTTGTTTTTCTCTTTGTTGATGTGGTGGATCATGTTGATTGATTTTCGGATGTTGAACCATCCCTGTGACCCTGGGGTGAATCCCACTTGGTCATGATGATCCTTTTCATGCAATGTTGGATTCGGTTTGCCAGGATTTTGTTTAGAATTTTTGCATCTGTGTTCATTAGGGTGACTGGTCTGTAGTTCTCTTTCTTTGCACTATCTTTATTTGGTTTGGAATTAGTGTAATGTTTGATTCATAGAAAGTATTTGGTAGCTTTCCTTCTTTCTCAAATTTTTGAAAGAGTTTTAACAGTACCGGTGTTAGTTCCTCTTTGAAGTTTGGTGGAATTCATTTGTAAAACCATCTGGACCTGGGCTCTTGTTTTTAGGGAGAGTTCTAATGACTGCCTCTATTTCACTGCTTGTGATTGACCTGTTTAAATTTTCCATTTCTTCTTTATTCAATTTTGGATGACTGTATTGTTCTAGGAATTTGTCCATCTCTTCTACGTTGCTGTATTTGTTTGCGTATAAATGTTCGTAGTAGTCTCTAATTACCTTTTGGATTTCTGCTGGGTCTGTTGTAGTATCTCCCTTTTCACTTATGGACCTTGAGAGCTTGTTTGGAGGTTCTAGCAGGGGAGCGCAGCTACTCCTATACCCTCGACCGAAGAACGGTCCGTCTCTATTCGGGGAAGGCTGTCCTCTTCGACTGAGCGCGCAGCTTCGGGAGGGAAGCACATGGAGCGGTGAGGGAGGAAGGGGACACCCGCCTAGCCAGCCAGATCAGCCGAATCAACCCTGGCGATCAATGGGGTGACAGATGTCGCAGCCAGATCGCCCTCACATCCTCCCTTTTCACTTATGATACTGTTTGAGTGTTCTCTCTTCTTTGTAAGCCTTGCCAGGGGTTTGTCAATAATATTTATTTTTTCAAAGAACCAGCTTTTGGTTTTGTTTATCTTCTCGATGGTCTTTTTGGTTTCTATTTCATTAATCTCTGCTTTTATTTTTGTCATTTTTTGTCTTCTGCTGGGTTTTGGATTTTTTTGTTGCTCTTTTTCTAAGTCCTCAAGTTGGGAGATTAGAGTATTTCTTTGGGCTATTTCAATACTTTTTGTTTGGGCCTGTATTGCTATGAACTTTCCTCGTAATACTGCTTTGCTGCGTCCCACACGTTTGGAGCATTGTGTCATCATTGTCATTTGCCTCCATGTAGGTATATAATCCCTATTTTTAAAATACTTTATTATGTAGATAATTATTTTACATCTCTGTAATCCCTGGGGTTCTCCCCTCCCTGATCATTCCCTCACTCACTCACCCCCACCCCCCAAGTTGTGAACTTCAGTTTGGTTTTTAGCTTGTTTTGACTTTCTCTCCCAGCCTTTTGTTTGTTTTTCCAGCCCTTTGTTTGTTTTTCCTATGTCCTATACATTAGAGAAACCATTTGGAGTCTGTCTTTTTCCTTCTGATTTGTTTTTGCTAATATGATTTCTTCTAGGTACATCCATGTTATCATAAAATCATCAAATTTGTCATTTTTAATTGAGTAATATTCCATTGTGTATATATACCACATCTTTTTCATCCATTAATCTGTTGGGACATTTGGGTTGCTTCCATGTCCTTGCAATTATAAAGAGTTCTACCAAAAACATCCACGTACAGGTATCCCTTTGTTTAAGTATTGAGGTTTCCTTTGAGTAGACTCCCAAGAGAGCGATTGCTGAGTCAAATGGTAGTTCCATTTTCATTAGTTTTGAGGGTCTTCCATACTGCTTTCCATAGTGATTGTACCAGTTTACATTCCCACCAGCTGTGTACGAGTGTTCCTTTTTCTCCATACCACACTGGCACTTGTTGCTACCTGTTTTTTTTGATATGGGTCATTCTTGCTGGTGTGAGGTAGTATCTCATTGTGGTTTTGATTTGCATTTCTCTGCTTGCTAATGACACTGAACATTTTTTTCATGCACCTGTTGGCCATTTGTATTTCCTCTTTGGAGAAGTATCTTTTTAGTTCCTCTCCCCATTTTTTGATTGGGCTTCTTGCTTTGTTTTTGCTAAGTTGTTTGAGTTCCTTATGAACCTTTGTTATCAAACCCTTAACACTTTTGTGGAGTGCAAAATTTTTCTCCCACTCAGTTGGGTTTCTTTTTGTTTTATCTGCTGTCTCTTTTTCTATGCAGAAGCTCTTTAGTTTGATGTAGTCCCAGCTGTTTATATTTTCCTTCATTTTTTTGCTGGCTATAGATGTATCAAGAAGTGTGTTTCTGAATTGTAACTCATGCAGGGTTTTGCCCAACTTTTCCTCTATGTATTTTATGGTTTCAGGTCTTATATTCAATTTTTTAAATCAATTTTGAGTTGGTTTTTGTACATGGTGTTAGGGAAGTGTCTTGGTTCATTTTTTGCATATCTTGATCCAGTTTTCCCAGCACCATTTATTGAGGCTTTTCTTGTTCCATTGTAAGTTTTTCACTCCTTTGTAAAAGATTAGATGACTATATATGTGCGGATATACCACATCTTGATCCACTCATCTGCTCTGGAGCACTTTGGCTGTTTCCATTGTAAATAGTGCTGCAGTAAACATGGGAGTGCAAGTTTCATTTCAAATTAGTGGTTTTGAATTTTTTGGATTGGTGTTCTAGGAGTGAGATTACTTGATCCAATTGGAGATCCTTTTTTTGTGACATCTCCATGCTCCTTTCCAGAAGGACTGGGCCAGTTTCTGTTCCCACCAGCAGTGTAGGAGAGAGTCTTACAGCTCAGGGTGAGATTGAAATGTCACTTGCCCCTCAAACATCAGCATATACTTCACATAGAAGAGATTCATGCTTCATGGGACAGGAGGTAGATGGAATCACCTGTGTTCTGTGATTCAGGGTACAGGACACAGACAACAGGGCTGCTGCCTCAAGTTGGGGTCCTAGAGAGGTAAGAACAGAAATGCTATGGAGACATACACCTTGATACAGGTAAAATCCTGGAGAAGGGAATATTCCATAAAGGCTAGGTCTCTGGTAAGGAAAACAAACAATGAGAATGGTTCTCCAGACTTCATTATCCCTCACCCATCTCTCAGGAATGATACTGATCTGAAGTGCCCCTCCGTGTTTATTGCAGTACTATTTACAATAGCCAAAAAATGGGAAATAACTTCAGTGCCCATAGATCAATGAATGGATAAAGAAATTGTAGAATATATGCACATGGAATACTATTTAGGTATAAAAAAGATGACATCCAATTTTAAAAACATGGATGTCCCTAGAAGGTATATGTTTTGACAGAAAAATACTGTACAATGTCATATGCACTATATAGAGGGAAAAAAATCAAATAGATACACTAAAGACAAAAACTAACTTTTGGACTATAAGACAAGTTGGTGTTTATCAGAAGGGAAAAGAAAGGGGAAACCAGGGAAAGGGAAGCAATATTAATGGTGAAGGATAGAGATGGATATTTAACACCATATTTAGTAACACATTCTGCATACATTGATTCTCCATGATATACACCTACACCTTATATAATGTTATCATGCAATGTTAGTTCAATTTTTAAAAAGCCTCCAGATCAGGACAGGGGAACAAGGGTAGCAGGCTGGAGGAAACTGGTATTTGTCCCTTAGATGGCTAAGGATGGAGCTGGCACCCCTGCTGGTGCGTGAGGGGTGGGGGGTGGAGAGTAGGGGGTGGAGAGGTGGGGAGTGGGGTTCCCCCTCTGGTTCACTCCCACTTCTAACAGACCATGACAGGAATGAGAAAAACCACCAATTCAGCTGCAGACATTCAGGAGAGAAGAATAGAGGCCCTGGACACATTTGACACATGGGTGAGACCTAAACTGAGAATGAATGGAACCATAAGGGACCAAACTATAAAATGAACTAAAGTGATGACTTACCACAGAGCCACACCTACAATGACTCAGGGGGCCAGGGAAACAAAACCCTGACCCAGGGATGTGTTCAACTCTGGAAAAACATCCCCCTCACCCAAAGGGCAAGGAAAGCCACAAAGAAGCAGCTGTGCCCCCAGAATAACTGCTAACCAGATGAAAGGAGAGAAGCTGGACAACTACCCCTGGAGTTTGTCTCCATCAGAACCACTCTACCACAAATGACTGGGAGTTGGGAGCCCAACCCCAGATTCCAGAACCATAAGGATTGGAAACAGCAATATGGAACGTGCTGCAACAGAGGAGACAGCCAACATGAATGGGGTGGTATGAATCCCTGTGATCACACAGTTCTGGGAAAAGGAGACAGTCACCTCCATTACAGGAAGTGATACAACAAGGACATCAGGATAGCAGCGTGACACAACTGATCCCAACTGCCAGATAAGAGGTTTCAGACATGATCGACTAACTAATCACTATAAAGGTACTTCTAGAAATTAAGCATCATGGGCTGTGAAGTCCCAGGAGCCCAGGTCCCCACCCAGGAAAAAGACATTGCACCAGAAAAAGGAAGAGACCAATGGGCCAAACACTGACCAATGACTTGCAATGAGTTATTGGAAGGGGATTAGAGGGAAGGAAAAAATGATGGGGGTCATAACTATAAAAATATGACTGAATTTGTATCAAGAAAATAAAATTAAATTAAAAAAAAACCTTCAAGCACAAGAAGGTCACAAAAATTTGTTGAAATAGATTAACTCATACATTAATCTTGAGGGAATAAATCAATGCTTAAATTGGAAGGCATTTTGGAAATACCCATTATTATGAAAAATGGCTACAACCTGTAACTGTTAACAGTTCATTGTTCATTAGTGAAGTCACTCAAATGTACTCAAGGATGCGAGTATAATGGTGTTTATGACAGCACTCTTTGTGACACCAAGATAATAAAAAAATAAATATTTTGTCCCCAGTTCATTTGAGCAGACTATACGATGGTTTCAGAATTGAAAAAATTCTGGGATATGTCAAAATTCAGTCTTTATATAGCTAATGTATAAATGGATAAAACAATACCAGCATAGATGTGTAAGGTGGGCTGACGACAAAGCAACAGGAAAGTGCTTGCAATACTAAGGACTACATATGCGGTCATGGCTAAGAATTTCGTTGTGCATGAGCCCTTTCAGTAACCAGGCAATTTTTGGCAGCGTGTCCTGTATGTCCTTGGTATGTCCTGACATACCAAGATCCTCAGAGACTTCCTTTCAAATGGTATCCAGAAAGAACAACATTTTCTTTCTCTCTCTCTTTTTTTTTGCATCTGTACCAATCTTGTCAATAAATTTTCTATCTTCAAGAAAGAAAGAGAGAGAGCCTTCCACTGACCAGGGATTATTCGCAACTATTTCATTTTAGGAACATTTTTTCATTATATTTTGAAATCAGTATGTCTAATAACTTGGAAAATGGAATACAAATGCCTTAAATAGAAATAAAATTGTGAAAGTTAGGTAATTACCATTCATGATATTGTCTGTTCTATGACTTCATTCAGTTGTGACAGACATACGTGACAGAGTTCAACTCTGGAACTTACTTGTTTCGCTTTAATAGTAACAGAAAACAAAGATGTTGGGATTGAGAGAGCTTCAGTTTGAATCATTCCTGACTCCATCATTTGCTGTGACTTTGGACAAAGTACTTAATCTCTGAACTTCAGCTATTCTGCTCACCAAAGGGAAGAGAGGACTGTCAGCACAGACACAGGACTCTAGTAACTGGTGTAGGGCAAGCACTCACTCTGTATGTTTTTTTTTTTTTTTTATTGTTGCAATAGCTCTTCCTGGAATCTGAAGGTGGCAGTGGACATCAAGTCGTTTTTGTATTTCCCAAGAAGACAGCAATCATTTGGTGGGTGTACATTTTTTTCACATTTTTTTCACCATGACAGTTTCCAAAACCAGCCTCTTAAAGAAAGAGGAGAGTGTGTATATTACCACTTGCTTCTGCAATGTGATAATATAGTACTGTGACTGGCAAATGGTCCTTAGAATTGTAATGTTTGAAATCTCGCTGTGTCACATCACTGTAACGACATACCTTTGAATAAATTACACAACTTCTCTGCTTTGTTTTCCTTAGTTGTAAAACTGAGACAATGCCTATCTCCTACCATATGTGAAGGTGAAAAGCTCTTAGAATAGTGCTCAATAAATATTAGTTAGCATTACATTTATTAATGTATTTGAAAAGCTGGTTTACCTGTTTTAGAATCTTTTGTTGAGCTGATTTTTGCAATGTGTATTCTCATGCTTTTATATTAAAGCATATAGTCAGGATTTTCCTTGACAGACATATATTTCTTTACATCAGATTGTACAGGTGTCAGAAATTCATAGATTCTCAGAATTGGTAGTTTCCAAAGCCTCATCTAGTTTTTCCATATCTTAGTTAAACTTACATGAAGACATGGTAACTAATATATATTCATCTTATATATAGTGAATATATATATTTCTTTGTTAATGTTTATGTACTCTACAAAAGTTGGAAAAAGGTAATTAATATTCATTATTAAATGAAAATTTGTGATTTTCTATGATCACCTAGCAAAGTGGAGTGTAAAACATGAAGAGAAACTACAGAATTGAGTGTGATTTCCACAAGGTGCTGTTAAGCAAGAAAAACAATACGCATAGATGTGTGATTTAATAACATTTTTAACAGAAAGATAAAAACCCTGACTATATATGATAATGCATGACTTAAGTAGTATACATGCATATTAATAATATTGAATAATGTGCAATTGATTTTAGAGGACATTTGTAAGCAAAAAAATAAAGAAAGGGAGGGCGAGAGGAAGAGAAATGGAGAGAGAAGAGGAAGAAGAACAGGGAAAGAAAGAACATTTAAAATTTTTTAAATAATTTATTTACGTATATATTTCATATCTTTGTATTCCCTGGGGTTCATCCACCACCTCCCCTCCTTGACCACTCCCATTCATTCCCTCCGCCAAGTTATGTACTTTAGTTTCACTGTTTGTTTTGACTTTTTCTCCTGGCCTTTTGTTTGCTTTTCCTATGTCCCATATATTAGTGAAACCATTGGTTTCTGTCTTTTTCTTTCTGACTTGTTTCTTCTAATATGATTTCTTCTAGATACATTCATGTTATCTCAAATTCATCAAATTTTTCATTTTTAATTGATGAATAATATTCTATTGTGTATGTATATATACCACATCTTTACATCCATTCGTCTGTTTTGGGACATATGGGTTGTTTCCATGTCCTTGCAATTATAAATAATGCTGCAGCAAGCATCCGAGCACAGGTGTCCCTTTGTATAATTACTGAAGTCTCTTTTGGGTAGATTCCCAAAAGAGCAATTGCTGGGTCAAATGATAGTTCCATTTTCATTAGTTTGAGGGTCCTCCACACCGCTTTCCATGGTGGCTGAACCAGTTTACATTCCCACCAGGAGTGTAAGAGTGTTCCTTTCTCTTCACATCCTTGCCAGCACTTGTTGCCTGTTTTTTTTGATGTGGGCCATTCTTACTGGTATAAGGTGGTATCTCATTGTGGTTTTGATTTGCATTTCCCTGATTACCAGTGACACTGAGCGTTTTTTCATGTGCCTGTTGGCCATTTTTTTTTTTTAGACTAGGTCTCGCTAATTTTTGCCTGTGGAACCACAGGTTCACTTTGCCTGGGGTACCACAGACTCAAGCAACACCCAGTCTCAGCTTCCCAGGTAGCTGGGATTACAGGTGCACACTACCACACCCAGCTATTTTTTTTGGGACTAGGTCTCACTACTTGCCCCTGGTGGGACTCGAACCACGATCCCTGGCACCGACCAAGGCTTCCTTGGCTGCCGTTTACAGGCATGCACCACCATGACCAGTCTGTGTTGGCCATTTGTATTTCCTCTTTGAAGAATTGACTGGGCTTCATTTTGTTTTTGCTAAATTGTGTGAGCTCCTTGTGGATCGTTGTTATCAAACCCTTATCACTTTTGTGGAGGGCAAAAATTTTCTCCCATTCGATTGGGTCTATTTTTATTTAGTCTGCTGTCTCTCTTGCTGTACAGAAGCTCTTTAGTTTGATGTAGTCCCAGCTATTTATATTTTCCTTTTTTTTTTTTTGCCAGCTATAGATGTATCAAGAAATGGATTTCTGAATTGTAACTCATGGAGGGTTTTTTTTTTTTTTTTTTTGAGACTAGGTCTCACTATTTTTGCCTGTGGAACCGCAGGCTCTCGTTGCCCTGGGGGCCACAGACTCAAGCAACCCCCAGCTTCAGCTTCCCAGGTAGCTGGGATTACAGGCACGCGCCACTACGCCCAGCTATTTTTTTGGAACTGGGTCTCACTACAGGTCCCAGGCGGGACTCGAACCGCGATCCCTAGCCCCGGCTGCTTCGTAGACTGAAGTTTACAGGCACGAGTCACCATGCCTAACCCTTCATGGAGGGTTTTGCCCAAGTTTTCCTCTATGTATTTTATGGTTTCAGGTCTTACATCCAAGTCTTCTATCCATTTTGAGTTGGTTTTTATACATGGTATGAGGAAATTGTCTTGGTTCATTTTTTTTTGCATATCTTGGTCCAGTTTTCCCAGCACCATTTATTGAAGAGGCTGTCCTTGTTCCAGTGTAAGTTTTTCACTCCTTTGTCAAAGATTAGTTCACTATATATGTGTGGTTTTATGTCAGGGCATTCAATTCTGTTCCATTGGCCTGACTGTCTTTTTTTTTTTTGTACCAGTACAATATTATTTTAATTACTATGGCTTTGTAGTATGATTTGAAGCCTAGAATAGTAATACTTCCATTTTCTCTTTTTTGGTCAAGAGGCTTTTTAGTATTCAAGATCTTTTGTTATTCCATATGAATTTGAGTAATTTTTGTTTTATTTCTTTAAAAAATGTCATTGGGATTTTTATAGGGATTGCATTGAACCTGTAGATTGCTTTTGGTAGGATGGCCATTTTGATGATATTAATTCTTCCAGTCCATGAGCAGGGAATGTCTTTCCATTTCCTTATGTCTTCTTCTATCTCTTTTAGCAGTGTTTTCGAGTTTTATTTGTATAGAAAGAACTGATGTTAGCATGAATTGATGCCATTAATTGTAGCAGTGTGTCTTTTAAGAGACTTCTGGGACCTGTGGTATGTGTGTGTGTCTGCTTATGTTTATCTTACATAAATATTCAGAATTTCATACTGGTACCATTCTATGATATTGTTTGCCCTGACCCCCAACTTCAAGTAAGTACTTAGCTCAACACACTCTTCAGCTTAAACAGAGCCCTGCCCTGCTCTTCATTCAATCACTGTTGTTAGAAAATATAGCAAGAAAATGAGAAGGGAAAGTAAGTTGTAATGGTTCCAGTCATCAGTGATGGGTGATGAGCACTGTGTGGTTTAACTAAGGAAACAAATGCTACCTGCAATCCCTCTCAAGATAAGACAGTGTGAACAAGGAGAAAATGCACATAAATGACCAGTATGAAAATACATTTTTGGGTTCTTCTGGCTTAATTCCATATATATTGTCCTGTCTTAACTACTACATTTGTACTACCATTGATTGACTCATGAAACCCATTTTATTTATTGCCTGAATGAAGGTAGGTATGTCAAAACTGCCTCAATTACCATTTCTCTTGCATCTCTACATTCCATACACAGGTGAGAAGGGAGATGGGTGTGTGATTGTGAGATGATTCCTCCTAAATGTGGTCATTCACAAAGTCTACCACACAAAGATGACACAAAATGAAAGCTGTATGTTATCTGGTCCCTGGTTTTCATACTACCTTTCATTCATTGCTTGTCTTTGATTTCTTAGAAATCATTTGAGCACACTAGAAATGTTTGTACCACATGGATAAGACATGTTCTTTCATGATTTTGTGTCATTAGTTGCAATATTGAAATGTCCAATGAATTACGGGTCATGTGCCTGTATGTGGTATGTGTAGTGTATATATGGATATGTTCTTGTCTGTTTATGTCAGTCAGGTTTTCAAGAGAAAAGAGCAGAGTCAAAGTTACTGCAGGATTTACACAGATGTGGCCAGAGACAGGAGAGCTGGAGGGAGGTAAACAATAATCTAGAAGTAGAAACAGTAAGGGAGTCATAACTACTTTTGGTTCTAAGAGAGCAAATGGAGGAAGCTTCTAATTTCTGTTATTTCTATGGATAATATATTCATGAATTGCTTCCACACTAAAAAATTTGGTCATAAACATTAAAATAAAAGCAATGTGAAGGGATGGAAACTGAAGGAAATATCATAATTGAAGTGAGGATCTTATATTATCAAAAGTCAATGATTAATATCCAAAATAGTGTTGTTTTTCTAAAGACTGATATGTGAATAAAATATTGGAATTTTTTTTAACAAAGTAGATAACACTAAAAGATTTTACTACACACTTCATTATACCATCCTCAACTATGATCATGGGGCCAGGTTTTTGTGAGAGAGTGATGGAAGCAAATTCATGTTCTTTCACTCACTGGTTAGGCCACCAATCTGATTGATTCTCCAACCCCATATCAAAATTTATGGACCCTCTAAACTACTTAAGGAAGAAAGCAGCACATTTTAAATATCAAGACAGAATTCAAAGGAATAAAAAGGAATGAATACACTAGTAATTATTAGGAACCAATGGAATAACCCAAGTAGTATTCACAAGGACCCTTGTAGTAATAACAACTGATGAAAGCAAGCTCATAAATTCATACAATGTTGACAAGAGAAGTAAATGAAAAAGAGACAGTTCAGTGCATCACATAAATGGAAGGTTACAGTACCAGAATACTAGAAAAGATAATCTCTTTTACAAGGAGCAAATGTCAGCAAGTTTAAATAATGAGGGTCATCCTGAATTATAGTCAGTACTATCATTTGATTGTTCTTTGTTAACTCAAAAGAAGAGAGGAAGAAATAATTCAAGGCAAGTGGAAATCTTACTAAGTAAACTGTAATATTTTAATTAAGTTGCCAAAATACTTCTAAGATTTTATATTTGCTCAATGCCAACTTTACTGAAATAGGAAGTGTCAAATGCTATTAAGGATTTCTGTAGAGTAGATGTAATCTTCTTTAAATGATGTCATTATTAAAAAAAAAATAGCCCAATGGCCACCTGTTATAATGTGATGACCAACCACTTGTGGCTTTAAAAACTTTTTGTTTTCCCTGTTAATAAACCCTTGTTAATAAACCCTATTAATGAACCCTATTGTTAAACTGCATTTTGAGAGCTTGTTTGGAGGTTCTAGCAGGTGAGCGTAGCTACTCCTATACCCTCGACCGAAGAACGGTCCGTTTCTATTCCGGGAAGGCTGTCCTCTTCGACTGAGCGCGCAGCTTCGGGAGGGATGCACATGGAGCGGTGAGGAAGGAAGGGGACACCCGCCTAGCCAGCCAGATGAGCCGAATCAACCCTGGCGATCAATGGGGTGACAGATGTCGCAGCCAGATCGCCCTCACATCCCTAAACTGCATTTTGAATGGCAACTGATATGCGTGGGTGATACGAACCTGGAGCTTGTCAGTAGGAGGCTTTTGCCCCCCTTTTTGGACCTGATTTAAGTTTGAATAATGTCATGGATTCCTGACTATAAGGACATCCTTAGTTGTCTGATATTTGTTCCTGGCATGATATTAATTAAGGGACATAGTGGTTCAATTTCTCTGAGGTCCACAAAGAGGACAGTTGATTGACATGGGCTCAAGAGTAGTTAATTCGCATATAAAGGGTTTTTTATTTTTAATAGAGGTAATATTGGGTTACCCCCATTAGGCATTACCACCTCAGTGCAACCACCACCAACTCACCCATCTTCCACCACCATTGTCCATTGTGCTTCTTTCCCTCTTTGTTCTTACTCCTCATTCTACCTCCTCTACTTGGTGCTTCAATTCTGTTGTCAGCTATCAAGGGTTAGTTTTTCAGCTTGTCTTTATCTGACTATTAATTTAGTTACTTCCTATTCCACACATTAGTGACACCATCCAGTATCTTTCTCCTGTCTTATTTCACTTAGCATTACCTTTTCAAGCACTATTCAAGCATTACCTTTTCAAGCACTACTGCAAATGGCATGAGTTTATCTTTTTTGATTGCTGAGTAGCATTCTATAGTGTATATATACCACATCTTCTTGATCCACTCATCTGTTTTGGGTGCTTAGGTTGTTTCCATATTTATCTATAGTAAGTAGCCCTGTACTAAACATGGAAGTACAAGTTTTCTCATGAATTGGTGTTTTAAAATTTTTTTGGGATAGATGACTAGGAGTGGAATTACTGGTTAAATGGCAGATCCATTTCTAATGGTTTGTGACACCTCCATACTGCTTTTCATTCTGCATTCCCATCAGCAGTGTAGGAAGTTCCCCTTTTCTCCAAATCCTTAGTGTTGGTGGCCAGATGCAAGGCGTGAGAAAAGAATCACAAGAGAGATGACTCAGGGCCAATTTGGAGGTAAATGAACCAAATGACAACTTTATTAATGAAAGAAAGGAGTATTTATAGAGACTCAGGGTGAGGGTTTGGTGAATTTCAAAGAACACAAGCAATGAGAGGCAATTAACATTCTAAAGCCTAAGAGTAATTGAAGAATGGGGAGTATCTGCAAGTGGTCACTATCTCTGATTAGGGAGATCTCCCTATGAAAACATTTAGAGAAGCCAGGCCACCATTGCAATCACAGAGTGTCAATGCAATAATTCTGTCTCCAGTTTGTTGGAGGCAATTAAGGTGGGAGGGGTTTTCCCCATCTCATTGCAGTGATCTCTCTCGATCATTTATGGCATATAGCACCTTAGTAAATGACATTCTTACAGGGGATTGATATGCTATCTGGAAAAATGAACTTTCTCTCTTAATGGCAGTTCTCTCCCTGGTTAGCAAGGCCTCAAGATGTTAAAGCATCAAAAATGCAGACAGTTAAACATAAAGTACACCCAACATAAGTGATCACTGGGGGTAAAAGTTGCAGCAGACCCAGGACCCAACAAGAAGGATGTTGCACAGAAGAAAGGACCTGGTCTCCAAAAACCTTCTACTAGTCAGTAATTTTACAAGAGAAGTAGAACTAGTAGTAGATTGAGATTAGATAGACAGACTGACAGAGATATTACGGAGATTATACTATGGGAATTTGCTGTCTCTGCAATGCTGTGTCTCTATTAGTTGCAAATGGTTGAAATACAAAAGGCGAAATCATGAAGAAAGTATTATGAGAAAGGTGTGACCCATGAACACAAGCTTGAAGTGAACAGGATGAACTTAAGCCCGTGTCTGTTCTTAGTGCCTTTGAGTTTGATGATCATAGTACACTAAAGAAGTCAGAACCCTTTGTCCTAGACAACTGGACAACACACACAACTAGCTCAACTCTTGTTACTTCTTGAATTCTCTCAGACTATAATCATTAACATATTTGTATTAGAACATGCTTGCTGCTTCTACTTCTATCTTCCAAAATCTTGGAAGACTCTCCGTGTGTATTACCCTAACTGGAAATATATAACATGTGGAATTATGGAAAACGTAGTCCCAGCCTAGCAAAGTTGATACATCATAAAAATCCATTCCTGCCAATACAGGCACTTTGATCATGAGCCCACTGGGAAATAAGACACATAGCTTATGAAAAAAACTGACTGATATCTACAGAGTGGGCCATCCTATTTCCCTGAGTAGTGAAATTCTCTGCTGCCAAAGTCGCTCTTTGCTAAACATTTACACATGGCATTAATTCTTCACATTCTGTGCTGATTTGGAGAGCTCCCATATCTCTTTCCCAGACATCCTCTTTTCCAGTTTTCCAGTCAAGCCCTTCCAAGTTGCAAAGTCACACCACTGGTCACAGCTCATGAAATGGTATTAGTTCTTTCCTTTGGCATGTGTCCTTCCAGGTAAACTGAAGTAGCAGGCTCAAAGGTGAGTGCTGAAAATTTTTTCTTCACCACTGTCCTTTCAGGAAGTCTCCATAAGGTGGAGGTGATACAGCTGTCTACTTGGGGGCATACAGTCATATCACTGGAGAATCATCTTTAAAATGGGAAGAGTTTTTGCTTTCTCAGTCAGCTTGTCACAGGGTGCAGATGGAGATATTGAAGATAAAATAGCAGTAGGGATTAGACATGAGGGCCACTCCATGCAATTTACTCATGTTTAAGAAACTGCTTAAGCTTCATTTCACATCTACCACATCCACTTAATAATTTTGAATGTTGTTGTGAGCTGCCAACTCTTTCTTTAGTCACACAAAACCTGGTTTGTGATGGGTGACTGATCATATGGTAAACTTTTCTCTCATGGTTGAGTGTTCAGTCTCTACAAAGGTCCATTAGCAACCTAAAAGTTGGTTATCAAAAAGAGATAATTCTCTCTTAATAGCATGATTTTGCCCCCATATTCCAAGAGTCAGCAATTTACCTTTAAGGGTCTCCAGAGGCTCCAAACAGTGTTTCTACATGACATTGATTTCTCAAACACTATTATATCTACTAAATAAGTGACACAACTGGCAGAATAATTTTTATGGTAACCTGGTTCTGCTGCAAGACTTTCATCTTTTCTGGTTAAATCAAAATAGTCACTCATGAATGGGTCAGAGTAGTACACACAATGAAATGTATGTAGCCTCCCCAAATGAAAGAGGTCTGCAAGTGTTTGCATCTCCTTTTTAATAGTTGTATGAACTAATGCAAGAACTTATTAGGCATCTTGAAAAGGATATTTTGACGTGCCCTAGGCCACTGACTACTAGAAATTTCACTAAAGTATAAGGTGGCTGTATTTTTTATGGGATTTGTTTCTCAGCTCATGTGTCTTCCCAAAGTAGTGTATATGTTAATTCTCCTTAACTAGATCCAACCAGCACCATACTATCATGTAAAGAACTATTATTATATCCATTGGAAGAGAAAGGCAAAGTTCCTGTGTCTAAATTATAACATAGGTCTAGATAGTTGATATGTATTCCTGAATTAGGAATATGGTTGTATTGCTGGAGCTACAGGTGAATGGAAATTACATCTCGTGGTGCTTTCTAACAACTATATTGAAAAAGCACTTCTCAGATCATTAACAATTTAACAGGTCTAGGGGATGCATTAATTTAATTGAACAATAAAACCAGATGTAGAATAGCAGTTGCATTGGAGTAACAGTCTGATTAAACTTACAAGAGTCTATAGTCATTATCTAAGACTCACCTGTCTTCTGTAACAGTCAAATAGAAAAGTGGAATGGAAGTGTGGCAAGAAGCACTATTTTTGGATCATTCAAGTGTTTGATGGTACGCTAAAGTACATATACACATAATGAAATACTACTCACTTATAAAAGAATGAACTCTTGCCATTTGTGATGATATTGATGGAATTGGAGAAGACAGTGCCAATAAGTCAGAAGGAGAAAGACAATATAGGACTGTGTCACTTTTATGTGGAATATAGAGAAACATAACAAAGTGTCACTGAAAACCAAGCCAATAGTGAACTAACATCTGACTGCAAAAATGAGACATCTTAAGGATTTTTTGCAAGGTATGAGTAGGAGAGGGGAGGGGCCAAAGCAACGTGGTGGAGGATTGTTAGGTCCTGGAAGTGGACTGGTTATTATGAAAGTATATATTTGTACATGGTTAAACCCATACCCCACAGATAAAAATATGTAAATGTCATTTACTTCCATAAACATAATTTAGAAAAAATAATAGAAAACAGAGAAATACCCAGTCCAGACTTCAAGTGTTGAGAGCCAGATGCAGGGTACAAGAAAGGATGACGAGAGAGATTGCTTGGCTACGGCAGCTAAGGATCATTTGGAAGTAATGGACCAGATGACCATTTATTAAACAAAGAAAGGAGTATTTATAAAGAACAGGGCACAATTCACAATGAATTTCAAAGGAAGGCAAATGGTGAGGGTGTAATAAAATTGGTTAGCATATTGGTTTCTGTGAGGTAATTGGGGGTAGGAGGATCACTCACAAATTGGTTGCTACCTCTTTAAGGAATGTTTCCTTAGGTAAACATTGGAGGGATGGCAACACTATCACTCTTTAGAGGTATTCATGCCCATCCTGTCTCCAGTGTTTTGGGGACAGATAAGGTAGTAAAATGAGGTGTTTCTCATTTCACAGCATGAGCCCAGTCTGGTCTGTGATAGCACCCGACATTCAAGGTATACTACACAGCAATAGTTAATAAAATTTTTTGGTATTAGAACAAAAACAAAAACATAGACCAATGGGATAGAATAGGAAGTCCAGAAATAAAGCCATACAAATATGGAAAGTTAGTCTTTGACAATGGAGAAAGGAAAGCCTCTTTAACAAATAGTACTGGGAAATATGGATAGCTCCATGCAAAAAAGGAAACTAGATACATACTTAACCGAAATCAGGTCAGAAAAAGGAGGCAAAGGTCCTCCAACTCACAAACCCACAGGTCTGTATCACCTGCAGTGAAGCAGTTGCCACTCAAAATGCAGTTTAACAACAGGGTTTATTAACAAGGGAGTTCAACAGGGAAAATGAGACGTCCTTAAAGCCATAAGTGGCAGTTATCTTACTCCAGTCACCATTTTAAGTCCCAAAGGTCCCAAAGATACAGTTCAAATTGGTTCCTTTGCCCCTCTGAACCTCAGGGGTAGGCACTTTTGCAAAGTCCAGTCGTTTAGCTGGCGTCTTCTCTTTTCTTCTTTTCTCTCCAGTGTTTCATGCTACTCCACTTTTTCAAGGTGCTTCAAATTTCTGCCACAATTATGATGCAGAAATCAGCTTTCCAAATTGCTGGCCATGGCCAGGTACCAGCTTTCCCTATCACCTTGCTATAATGCCATACTCTCCACACTGGCCACTCTGCCAGATACCATGGCTCTTTGTCACCTCCAGCTCACTCTTCCAGGGGGCTTTTGCCCAGCCTGGTCACTTGGGCTACTCTTTACCCACCTGCCATTCTCGTCTCTCCTCTCCCAAAAGTTCTCTCTCTCTCCAAAAATTCTCTCTCCTTCCCAAAAGGTTTCTGTGTATCCCAAAAGGTCTCTGTGTACCCCTAGTCTCTGCTCCTTGCCTTTTTTATCTCCCCTCCTTTTGGTTCAACTTCCTGTTCCAACTGCTACTTCTGGCAGTTTAACTGCTACACCAAAGTGGAAGAGGGGCTGCCACCGCCCAATGGAGGAGGAGCACCTTGTTAACTCCCACAACTGGGGGAGGGTGGGAGGTACACCCAGTTTCATACAAAATGTATTAAGAATTTGAATACATATCATAAAATAGTAGAAAGAACACATAAGAGGATACTCTATGGGATAGCTAATGCATAGGTTATTTTGGTATGCATACCCAGCAGCAAAGCAAGCAAAAAGCAAAAATGAACAAGTGAAGCTAGTCAAACTTAAAAGCCTTCTACCTCAAGTGAAAGTCCAAAGCAAAACTATCCTACAAACCTGGGATAAATATTTGCATATCACACATGTACAAGGAGAAAATTTTCATACTATATAATGTACTTATACAAAAACAAAAAAAACAGACACCCAATCAAAAATGGACAAAAGTCCTATATAGACACTTTTCTAAAGAAGACATAAAGATGGCCTACAGGCACATAAAAAATTAGTCAATTTCATGTTTTGTAGGGAAAATGTAAATATAAAACACACATATCACCTCACTTCTGTGAGAACGGTCCATATCTCAAAGAATGGAACAAATGTTGGTGAAGATGTAGAGAAAAATATACTTTCATCTATTTTGGTGGGAATGCTATTTTGTTAAGCCTCTATGTAAAGTGTAAGGAGATACCTCAAAAAATAAAAATGAAAATCTCATATGATCCAGCAATTCCTTAGCTTGGTATTTACTTACAGAATAATAAAACTCTAATATAAAAAGATTTATTTATTCCTATGTTCACAGCAGCACCATCCACACTTGTTCTGCTATGGAACCCACCTAAGTGTCTATCAAAAAAATGACTGGATAACAAGGTTATGTAATACATTTTCAGTGGAGTACTAATCAGCTATTTAAAAAGATAAATAATGCCTTTTGAGAAAAAAATGGATAGACCTTAAAATGATTATGCTAAGTGAAGTCAGAAAGTGAAAACAGATATTAGATGGGCTCACTAATCTGCAAAAATACACTGTTATATCTTTATCTGTTACAAATAACATAAAATATACTGGTAAATTCAGCAAACACAAATCTTAGCGAAAAATTTACTAGTTTCCAAAGGAAGAAAACGGAGAGAGAAGAGACTAGGGGACTGAAAACAATGGAAGTTTGTGAAGCAAGTGTACATATGGAGGACTAAAAATGCAATCCCAAAGTTAGATATGGAAATGACTGGCACATCTACTAAATACACATATATATATAGTTTAAAGATTCCTTTTAATAAGAGGAGAAAATCAGTATTATAAGATATTTCATTCTCCTCATTTCTCCTTTTCTTCACTATTCATTATTTTTCAGCCTAAGAACCATGAATACTTGTCACCAAGACTTTACATTTTAATTTTCATTACTCATTGCAATTTTCTCTTCTTTCAATAAATTACCTTTAAAATCTTATATATAAATCAAGAGAAATGGGTTTCAAAATTTACATGTAGTTTAAATCTAAAATAAGGGTTTTTGCTTATATCTCCATCTGCTTTTTTCTTATGTCTCTTATTGACTTATGGTTGTTTTTTTGCGTGTGTTCTATCATTGAAATAAGTTTGAAGTTTATTTGCTACTTATTCTCTACTGAGTGTTTACAAATTGAGTTAGGGAAATTGTTGGGAACTGCATCCTGAGACAGGTCAGGACTCATGCTGGAAATGAAGAAAACTTCATTCCACTCTGTCTTCAGAACACTGAAGATAGAATACCATGGTTGACCTCCGGTGGGCAGCAGTGTCCTCCATCCCTCCAATATTAAAGCTAAGTGACATTCCTTAAGAGATAACAAGTTAATAAGTGAATCCCCTGCTCCCAGGTATCCCACAGGAACTAATGTTTTACCTAATCTAATTTTGCCTAAATCACATCTTCCCCTTGTTTGACTACTTATAAACCATTGATTTCACTCTTTAAATAGGCTGGTAGATGTTAATAAACATGGCTGGATGATGCATACTTTCATTCAGTCCCAGCCTCTTTAGCCGAGTCAATCTCCCTCTTTGTCCTTCCTTCTGCCTTGCACCCTGGTGCTTTACAGAAAATGAGTCAAAATCAGGATATTTTTCACCTTCCACATAAGCAAACAGCAGATGAACCTTACATTTGCAACAATGTATCTATTGTGTGACTCTGAGTCCTTAACAGTTTTAGGGGTCTAGGAGGCTCAGTTGCTGCTCTGCCTCTCTCAGTCTTAGAGTCTCTCTCCCTCTCGCTACCTGAAGGTGTATATGGTCCCCTGTCTTAGCATTAAAGGCATTTTGAACAAAATAAAGGCTCCAAGATTCTTCTTCCATTTACCAGAGTCAGTAAAGAACCTGACTGGCCTGGCATGGTTGGGTGATAGGCCTCATCCTTTAGGAATTTTGTGGTTCAGTAAGAATTCCAAGACAAATACAAACATAAGGATAGAAATAACTATGCATATATCAAGTATATAATATTAGATAAATAGACTCTATCAACAAATAGAAGACATGATTATTGTGACAAACATGAAAGATTGGTAAACAATTTAAGATGATCAACTTCCACCTTATGGAAGTTCCAGGAAGAAAGGAAGAAAAACAAAAGCAAAAGCAACTATCAAAGAAATCATAGACATCTTCCCATTGCCAATATACATTGGAATAAGGATAGTGTCTTCAATAAGTGGTGCTGGGAAAACTGGACCACTATATGCAAAAAATTAATGTAGACTATTCCTTCACATTATGTACAAAAAACAACTCAAAATGGATAAAAGACTTGGATATAAGACCTGAAACCTTAAAATTCATAGAGTACAATATGGGCAAAACACTTCAAGACTTACACCTCAGAAACCTCTTTCAGGACACATCTACACATGCTAAAAAAAAAAAAAAGAAGAAGGAAAACATAAAGAGCTGTGACTACATCAAACTAGAAAGCCTCCATACAGCAAAAAAGAAAATAACTGAAACAAAGAGACATCCAACTGAATGGGAAATTTTTTTTGCTCTTCATACAAGTGATAGGACCTGATAACAAAGATTTACAAAGAACTTACATAACTCAACAAAAACAAAGCAAAAAGTCCAGTCAAAAAATAAGGAGAAGAGTTGAAAAGACACTTCTCTGAAAAGAAAATACAAATGGCCAACAGGCATATGAAAAAATATTCAACATCACTAATAGTCAGGGAAATACAAATCAAAACCACAATGAGATACCACTCTACATCAGTAAGAATGGCCAATATCAAAACAAACAAACAAACAAACAAACAAACAAAAAACAGGGCAACAAGTGCTGGTATGGATGTGGTGAAAAGGGAACACTTTTACACTGCTGGTGGAACACTTTCACACTTTCCATAGTGGTCCAGTCGCTATGGAAAGCTGTGTAGAGGACCCTCAAACTACTGAAAATGGAACTACCATTTGATACAGCAATTCCACAATTCCACTTCTAGGAATCTACCCAGAGGACACCAAAACACTAATTCAAAAGGAGACCTGTACTCTTATGTTCATTGCAGTACTATTTACAATAGCTGTGATATGGAAACAACCCAAATGCCCCAAAACAGACAAATGAATCAGAAAGTTGTGGTATATTTATACAATGGAATACTATTTTGCAATTAAAAAGTCAAACTTGATGCATTTGTGGCAACATGGATGGACCTTGAAGGAATCATCCTTGTGAAAATAAGTAAAAAAGGAAAAGACAAAAACCAGATGGTCTCACTTAGAGGTGGGATATAGGGAAAACAAACAAAAGGACAAGTAAAACTTAAAACTAACAAACTGACAGCAGAACTAAAGCATAAAGCAAGAAAGGGAGAAGGAGGGTGAAATTGGAAGAGAGATGTGCACAAGAGATTAAGATAATGGTTCATGGGTGACAGGTGGTGGGAGAACCTGGGGTATACAATGATGTAAAAAATATATACATATGCAATAAATTAAAAAAAAAGTCTTCTCACTGCCAAAGTGGCCAAAACTTAACTGGTCTATTAAGAGGTGACTGGAATGAAAGGGGAAAAATCCTGCATGTGATGCATCACAATGAAATTTGGAATTAGGATAAATAGAAACTCCTAAAAATTTCCAAATTTGGATAAAAGGAGAGATGACTTGAAGGAAATAAAAACTAGACTGGCATTATATGTGTCATCATCAACATTTGATGCTAGAAGACAGAGGTATGTTGGAGAGACTCTGAAAAGTAGAACTCCTGGGAGAAAGTGGATGAACTTTTATAATCTTTATTGATACTGACAAATTGTTCTCCCAAAATAACTAATTTACCTTCCTAAAACAAGTATATAAAGACATTAATTTCCCTGTGGTACACAGATACAACTCAGCCATTGAAAAGATAAAATCTTGCCATTTGTGACAACATGGATTGTCCTTAAAGGGATTATGTTAAGTGAAATGTGTCAAAAGGAGAAAGACTGTGTGATTTCACTCATATGTGGAACATAAACAAAGCAAAAGTACAAACAAAATAAGCCCTCAGACTCCAACAACAGAATGGTGGTTATTAGAAGGAAGTGGTGAGAACCTTTAGAGGAGGCCAATTAGTTGGTGATGAATGGTGACTGGATATTTGTTTGTGGATGTGATGTGATTGTTAGAGGGTGCAAAGTCTTTCCCTTGCCTAATAACATGATCTTTACAAGGTGAGAAACTGTATACTTAGAACCTACACAGTGCTATAAAATTTTACCTTAAAACTTTTTTCCCAAAAAAGAATATTGGGAATTTTTCCATTAAAGTATACTCTTTATCTTGTATTCTTACATATACTGGACAATTACCATCTCTAAAATTTTTGCTTTGATTTAACTTCAACATGACAAATGATAGTGATTGTTTCAATTTGCTGACAATTTGATTTGTCTGACCACTAGTGAGATTGAGCATTATTGAAAAAATAATTTGAGTGCTATGTTTTTAGTTCATTTCTCTATGAAGTTTCTGGATAGATTGTAGTTATTGCACAAAAATACTGTTCTTCCCCTGTGGGACTTTCCCCAACAATAGGGTTATATGCCTACAGAAAGCAAGTGGGGCCAACAGAATGCAAGTGGGGATGACACGCCTCCTGGGGGGAAAGATTTCAGAGGCTCTGTAAAAATCTACCAATTTTCCTCAGTCAAAAGATAAGTGTTGTCTTAGATAAAGGTACCTAGTTCTTATCCTCTGGGGTTTTTTAATGAAAATGAGGAGAGCAGACCCAGTTGACTTGGGAGGGACATGTAACCTGAACAAGAAATAGATCTTTGCTTTGCTACTGGAAATTTCAGACTAATTTTTAAATCCTAGTAGAACATAGTATATGCTAACTGATACAGGGGTATTTATTGGTTTCTTTATTAATTGGCAAGAGTTTTTTCAATACTAGATCATTGCCTGACAGGTATGTTGACATTTATTTCCAGTTGTACTTGTATTTTAATCTTACCCTATGTTATTATTACTATCCTTATTTACAATTAGGATTTGACTCTTAAAGTCAAATCAGTCAAAAATTTCCATTATAGCTCATGACTTCTTGGTCACATGTAGAAAAATAGCTTTCTTCAGCTGTGTGGAGGACCCTCAAACTAATGAAAATGGAACTATCATTTGACCCAGCAATTGCTCTTCTGGGAATCTACCCAAAGGAGACCTCAATGCTTGTACAAAGGACACCTGTGCCCAGATGTTTACTGCAGCACTATTTATAATTGCAAGGATATGGAAACAACCCAAATACCCCAAGACAGATGACTGGATGAAAAAGATGTGGTACATATACACAATGGAATATTACCCATCAATTAAAAATGACAAATTTGACAATTTTATGGTAACATGGATGCACCTAGAAGAAATCATATTGGCAGAAACAACTCAGAAGGAAAAAGACAGAAAGCAAATGGTTTCACTAGTATATGGACAACCAAATGAAAGTACACAACTGGGGGTGGGGACCAGCTGGAGCGGCCAGGGAGGGGAGGTGGTTGGTGACCTCTGGAGATTGCAATGATGTGAAATATATGTATATATATATATATATATATATATATATAAATTAAGATAAAAAGTAAAGAAAGAGTATCTATTGAAAAAAATAGCTTTCTTCACACATAATTATAAAACTCTTTACTCATATTTACTTTTAACCATTTTGTAGTTTCATTTTATACACATAAAACATATATTGTTTTTCAGTGTAATAAACACAGTTAAAAGTCAAAATTCATTTATTGTGAATGACCAGGTCATTGTTCCTAAAGCAATGATTTTTTAGTTACTATTTTGCCTAATGATTTAATATATTTCCCATATTATAAAAACTTGGATCAATTTTAGACCTTTGTCCATCCCAGTATTGTGTTAAACTACTCTACATCAGTTTTTATTACTGTGAATGTATTTATGTTGTTTTCATAATTGGACTATTGCTTAAAATGTTAATTTTTAAAAATGAGATTTAGAAGGTTTAAATCTAATAAAAATAGAACCTTTATCATGTCATTCCACTGTCAAAACAAACCAGCATTTCATCTTTATGATACCTTCTGAGCCAAATCACAGCAAGTCCAGATAGTAAATTGGGGTATTTTGCAAAGTGAGTTTTGCATTCTCAGTAGTAGTGTGGTTAGCTCAAAGGCTCTCATGGGAATCCAACTCCGACTTCTTCCAGAATACCCCACAATGTATAGTGTATTAAAAAAATGAATGAATCTAGACTACCCAGGTTTCATCTAAATCTGGAGGTAGGACCAAGTGAGAGGAATAAGTGCTCCAGTCCTATTCCCACAAATCTGACTAATCTCTCATACTTTACCACACCAAAGAAAAGCTGGCATTAAAAACTGGTGATACTCTAGGACAGTGGTTTTGGAATATTTGTGTCTCAAATAAAATTACATGTGGGAATTCAAAATATAACATATATAAACTGGAGCACTCTGAATAAAGTTAGTTTTCCAAACCACTAGCATCTAATAAAGCACAATCGAACAAGTACTATTCAGCAAATTCCCCCCTCCAGAAATCTTGATCCTGATCTGCTTCTTATCACATTCCATAACACCATCCATCACCTTGCTGTAAAGTATTTGCTTTTCTCTTTTGGAGACTTCCAGTCCCTCAGAAATCTACCTCTCACTCTAGTCACTCAAATGGCTCAAGACTAGAATAAATCATAACAAGTTTCCTGGTGACAACAGAGGTCTAAAACTAGGTTCTTTTTAGTCCCCAGTGAGTGACTTTGGCAAAGCAGTAAATCAATTAGTACTTTCTTTTCCCCTTATATTTTTCACTTGTCTTACTTTTTTTCACTTGTTTTGGGGGTTTCTTTAATATTTTTCTTTTGGTGGCAGTATTGCTCCACAGAAATAAAACCATTCCTTCCTCCAACCCCTTGCTTTTGAAAAACATGTGTAATCGAAACAAATGCACTTTACTTGCAGAGTGTGACTGCATCTGTGTCTGTGATTTGCATCTAAGGGAGATTTCCTGGAATCTACCCCTAATAATTCTCTACCCAGACGTTATTATATAGGAAAGGAAGGTCAAGCAGATCTCATGATCTCTTCCTTTGTTCTTTTCTCCATGTTTTTTCTTTTTAATAACTTGTGTATGGCCATAAAACATAACACTTATTCATTATGTATATTTTGGGAAAACTGACAGTGTTAAAGAAGAAAATAAATATCCATAATCTGATAAAGAAGAGAACTACTGGTAAGAATTAGAAGCAAATATATCCAGTGTTGGTCTTTGTACACATTTGCACATAACTGTGATCATATGGTACATATTATTTAGTATTAGAGTTTTTCATCACTTATATATCATCAGCATGTACACATGCTTTAAAAGCATTTCTAGATATTCTAAATAACTGGATTACCTATTATATGAATGTGTCATAAGTTATTGTTTCTTCTGAGTAAGACATTTAGTTTGCTTTAAGCTACCACTATTTTAAATAACATTTATAACAAGTAAATAAAGTGGGAGCTCCCTTGCTCAAATGGGCAAAATGCATCTTTGAGGAATGAAATCTTTGAAGAATGACTAGTTCTACTTTATTGAAGAATGTTAAAATTAGAGTTATTTTATCATACTGCCCTAAAGCTCAGCTATTCAAGGAAGAGGAGAAAACTACTCTAGAACTTTTTAGACACCGAAAAGGCTTTATAAAATCCGAATTATGGTTTGTTCTGAAAAAACAAAAACAAGGAACTACTTTTTTTGAGTCTTGCTGGTTTATTTACTTTTAATTAATTAATTGATATATTTCACATATTTCTATTACTTGGGATCACCTATCACCTTCCCTCCCTGTCCGCTCCCTCCCATCCCCCCCCAAGTTGTGTATTTTAGTTTGGTTGTTAGCATGTTTTGACTTTTCCTCCTGTCCTTTTGCTTGTTTATCCTATATCGCATATATTAATGAAATCATTTGGTTTCTGTCTTTTTCTTTCTGACTTGTTTCTACTAATACGATTTCTTCTAGGTACATCCATGGTATCATAAATTCATCAAATTTGTTGTTTTTAATCAATGAGTAATATTCCATTGTGTATCTATACCACATCTTTTTCATCCATTTGTCTGTTCTGGGACATTTGGGTTGTTTCCATGTCCTTGCAATTATAAATAGTGTTGCAGCAAACACCTGAGCACAAGTGTCCCTTTGTATAAGTACTGAGGTCTCCTTTGTGTAGATTCCCAGAAGAGCGATTGCTGGGTCAAAAGGTAGTTCCATTTTCATTAGTTTGAGGGTCCTCCACACAACTTTCCATAGTGGCTGGATCAGTTTGCATTCCCACCTGCAGTGTAGGAGAGTTCTTTTTTCTCCACATCCATACCAACACTTGTTGTTGCCTGATTTTTGGATGTGGGCCATTCTTAATGGTTTAAGGTGATATCTCATTGTGGTCTTGATTTGCATTTCCCTGATTGCTAGTGACACTGAGATTTTTTCATGTGTCTGTTGGCCATTTGGAGAAGTGTTTTTTAGTTCTTCTCCCCATTTAACTGGGTTTTTGCTGTGTTTTTGGTTGTGTGAGTTCTTTGTGTATCTTTGTTATCAGACCCTTATCACTTGTATGGAGAGCAAAAATTTTCTCCCATGCAGTTGGGTTTCTTTTTGTTTTATCTGTTGTCTCTTTTGCTGTTACAGAAACTTTTTAGTTTGATGTAGTCCCAGCTGTTTATGCTTTCCTTCTTTTTTTTTTTTTTTTTTGCCAACTGTAGATGTGTCCAGAAATGGATTTCTGAATTGTAACTCATGAAGGGTTTTGCCCAAGTTTTCCTCTATATATTTTATGGTTCCAGGTCTTACATCCAAGTCTTTTAGCCATTTTGAGTTGGCTTTTGTACATGAGTGAGGTGTTTTGTTTCATTTTTTTTGCATGTCTTCGTCCAGTTTTCCCAGCACCATTTATTGAAGAGGTG
Source organism: Uropsilus gracilis (assembly GCA_004024945.1). Taxonomy (NCBI): domain Eukaryota; kingdom Metazoa; phylum Chordata; class Mammalia; order Eulipotyphla; family Talpidae; genus Uropsilus; species Uropsilus gracilis. The sequence continues at coordinate 25,350 of PVHY01010250.1, read as the reverse complement.
TCCTTGTTCCAATGTAAGTTTTTTACTCCTTTGTCAAAGATTAGTTGACTATATATATGTGGTTTTATTTCAAGGCAGTTGGTTCTGGCTCATTGATCTGATTGTCTGCTTTTGTACCAGTACCATGCTGTTTTAATTACTATGGTTTTATAGTATAGTTTGAAGTCTGGAATAGTAATACCTCCATTCTCTCTTTTCTGGTCAGGAGGTTTTTTTGATTCTCAAGGTCTTTTGTTATTCCATATAAATTTCAGTAATTTTTGTTTTATCTATTTGAAGAATGTCACTGGAATTTTTATAGGGATTGCATTGAATCTGTGGATTTTTTTTTGGTAGGCTGTGCATTTTGATGATGTTAATCTTCAATCTTGATGTTGATCTTCTAATCCATGAGCAGGGAATGCCTTTCCATTTCCTTATGTCTTCTTCTATCTCTTTTGGCAGGTTTTGAAGTTTTCTTTGTATAGTTCTTTCATGTGTCTTGTTAGGGGTTTATTCCCAGGTAGTATTTTGTTTCTGGTTTTTTTTTTTTTTTTTTTTTGGTGCGATGGTAAATGGGATAGTTTTTTTTCAATGTCTTCTTCTGCTTGACTTTTTGCATATAGGAAAGCTACTCTTCTGTGTGTTGATTTTGTAACCGGCTACCTTACTGAACTGGTTTATTCCTTCAAGAAATTTTTCTGTGGATTTCTTTGGGTTTTCTACATAAACAATCACATCATCTGTATATAATGATAGCTTCAAAAAAATAAGAAACTATCATTGATTGAAAGTGACTGGTTCAATCCCAGAATTAGATCAAGAGAGCACCAATCTATGGAGCTGGTACCATTGCCCATGTTTTTAAAGGAATCTACTCTTCTAGTCAATAAAAATTATCTTCCTGAATCCAGGAAATTTTATAGATGAAGTCTACCTTTAAGAGATGAAGTTTCACAGGTGATAAGGTGGAGGGAGAACCCCAGGGCATGCAATGATGTAATACATATATACTTATATACAGAAATAGGTAAACAGTAAAACAAAAGAAAAAGATGAATTATTAACTGCCTGTTACCTGGCATCTGGTATAGACACAAATAATAATAATCAAAAAGTTCAAACCATTCCATGTGAGTTGGTATCTTTTTCCTACAGATATTTTACTTGATTTATTTTTAAAAAAATGTCCAAAATACCAAGCACCCTGCCTCAATCTCTATCATTCACAAGGATCCACCTCATCTTCCAATACTCTTCTACATCTAGTTCACAGTTTTCCACTTACTATACTGTACATAGAATCCATTCCAGACAGATGAAGAAGAGAAATAGACGGTAAAGGATGCACAGAATTGGTACTGCCATGACCGGGGGCAACACTTAGTACAATACAGAATCTATAGCCTGGAAGTGTAGCCCCAGGACCCCAAGCATCACCTAAATAGTGACCCAGAATTCTTCAGAGCATCCCCAAAATGCATATAAGTACCTAATCATTTAAGAACCTGGTTCATTGCTCAGCTGCCACTATCGCTCAACTTTTCCTGTGCCCTTAATGGAAGTAGAATCACCCAGGCCCTGTGTGAAGCCTTGATGCTTCAGTCCTATTTCTAGGGTTTGTTTTAGTATTATTTTATATTTCACTTTGCTTTTTTCTCTATATTTCACATATGAGTGAAATAATCATGTATTTGTCTTTCTCCTGACTTATATCGTTTAGCGTAATCCTTTCCAATTCTATCCATGTTGTTACAAATAAAAATATTTCAACTTTTAAAATAACTGTCTGTATATACCACTGTCTGTATATACCAGTGTTATTCCACTGTCTGTATATATCCCACATCTACTTTAAATACTCACTTGTCATAAGGCATTTAGGTTGTTCCCATAACTTGACTATTGCAAAGAGTGCTGCAATGAAATGGAGAGTGCACATTTTTTTTTCAGGAAGTGTTTCGACATTCTTCCAGTAGATACCTAGTTATGGAATTGCTGGCTCCTACGGTAAATGTATTTTTGATATGTTGAAAACCTGTGAACAATTTTCCACAGGGACTGGACACATCTACTTTCCCAACAAGTATGTATGAGATTTCTTTTTGTTCCATACCTTCACCTAACACTTTGTTTCTGGTCTTTTGATAAGGGTTGTTCTCACAGGTGGTATTTCATTGTGGGTTTGATTTGCATTTTTCTGATTATAAGTGATGAGCATTTTTAAAAAAATTGAAGTACCATTGGTTTAATCCTTGTCAGTATTATGGAAATATAGGATTTCCTACCTCATATGAACACAATGTAATGTACCCATGATGATAGCACCCATAGGTCTCCACCATAGTCCATTGTGTTCTCTCCCCATCCAGTTATCACCCCTTCCCTTCCTCTTACTTACTGGATGTCTCAGATCTATGGTCAGCTTTCAATGATTGGTTTAAAAGTTGTCTTTGACAGTTTGTTTCTCTGTATTTTACATATAAGTGACATATTCAGTGTTATCTTTCTCCTTTTGCCTTATTTAGTGTAACAATCCCTTCCAAATCCATCCAAATTGCCCAAAATTACATCTCCATCTTTTTGACAACCAAATACTATTTCATTGCATATATATATAGTATGTCTTCTTGATCCACTCATTTTTTTTTTTGGCATGTAGTATGTTTCCAAATCCTGGCTATTGTAAATACTGCTGCAATAATCATGAGAGTTCAAATTTCCTTTTGAATTAGTGTTTTTGTATTCTTTGGATAGATGCCTAGAAGTGGAATTCCTGAAATATATGGCAGATTAATTTTTAAACATTTGAGAAATCTCAACATTGTTTTCTGTGTGGGGTTGGACCGGTCTACATTCCCAATAGTGTAAAAGGGTTCTGTTAGCTCTACATCTTCACCTTGTTGATGAACTTTTTGATATGGGAGAGTTTCACACTTGTGAGTTGGTGTCTCTTCATAATTTTGATTTGTATTTCCTTGGTGATAAATGATGATTAACATTTTTTGATGTGACTATTAGCCATCTATATGCCTTCTTTTAAGAAGTGTCTATTTAGCTCTTCTGTCCATTTATTTTGGTTGAATTATTTGCTTCCATTTGTTGAATTGGTTACAGTCTCTTGTCAGATGTATGGCATCCAAACTTTCCCCCCATTCTACTGGGTTTATCTTCATTTAAGTTATGGTTCTATTCATTGTGCAGAAGTTTTTTAGTTTTATGTAATCTTAATTTTTATTTTCTTTTGTTTTCTTTGGTGCTGGGGAAAACTCAGCAACAACATCATGTATCTTATATCATGGAGTTTTTTTTTTTTTTTGGTCTATGTGTATTATGGTTTCAGGTCTTAAATACAAGTATTTTATACATTTGGAGGATTTATTTTTGGTATGGTGTGAGTTAGTGATCTAGTTTCATTATTTGGCTTATAGCTGTCCATTTTTCCTATCACCATTTGTTGAGATTTTCTTTGTTTCATTGCATATTCTTTGCTCCTTTGTTATAGATTAATTGTACATACATGTGGTACTTTATTAATTTATTTATATATATTTCACATCTTTGTATTCCCCAGGGTTCACCCACCACTTCCCCTCCCTGACCACTCCCTCTCATCCTCCCATAGCTCTCAATTCTATACCATTGATTAGTGTCATTGTAATTTGTACTCTTCCATTTATGATGCTATTTTCTGACTTTTGTTCCTTTTTCTTTGTGAGTCTCGCTATAGTTTTGTCTAAATTGTTTATTTTTTCAAAGAAAAAGGTTTTGATTTCAGTGACTTTTGAACTCTTTTTGATGTCTATTTCATTTATTTCTTCTTTAATTTTTATTATTTATTTCCACTGGTTTTTGTGGATTATCTGTATTTTTTTCTAGTTTCTTGAGATAGAAGATTAGGTTGTTTTTTGGGGCTCTTTCTCGATGTGGGCCTGTATTGTATACTTTCTTCTTACTACTGCTTTTGCTACATCCCATACATTCTATAAGATTATGTCCTCATTATCATTTTTTAAATTTCTTTGATTTCCTCATTAATCCAGTGGTCTTTCAGTAGCATGTCATTCAGTCTCCACATAATAGGGAAGCTCTTTGGTTTCTTTTCATAGTTGATTTCTAGTTTAATTCTTTTATATTCAGATAAGATACTTGGCATGATTTCAGTCTTCATGTAGTTGTTGTTCTTTGTCTTGTGACCCAATGTGTGGTTGATTCTGGAAAGTGATCCACATGCACTTGAGGAAAATGTGTATTTGGGTGTTTTGGTGTGCAAAGTCACATGAATGTCTGTTATAACCTCTTGTGTTTTTATATTTAATGCCTTTTCTAGGTTTGGAACAGTTCCCTCCATTATTTCTTATATACGCTCTCCCTTTCCTTCCCTCTGTCTTCTCACTCTGAGATTTCCATTATTTTTATATTGCTTCCTCATGGAGTCAGATAATTCTTGCTCATGTACACTTGGGAAGAATGGATATTCACTTCTTTTAGTATGGAAAGATCTCTTTATGCATATTATGTCCATGTGACCCATTACTTCATTTAAGGTCATTACATCCTTGTTTACTATAATCTAACCATTCACTTAATTGGTGTGTTAAGAACCTATAGTATTGTTGTGATGCTATCAATATATTGCTTTATGTCTATTATCAATTGTTTTATATAATGGGTGCATGTATGTCAGATGTGTAAATATTGCTGAGAGCTATGTTGTCTTATAAATTGTCCTCTTGATGATTATATATTTCCTATCTGTGTCACTATATTTTGGTTGGAATTCTAATTTAGCTTATATTAAAACAGCAGTTTCTGCTGTCTTCAGTGTGTTATAGGGATAAAAATACCTTATTCCTAGGGTGAGTCCTACATCACCTGGTTCTCAGGGTTTCAGGCTCTAGGGGTGTTGGGCTGGGGGATTCAGCCTCTGCCTCTACCTGAGATAGGGGTGCAGGCTAGGCAGCATTTGTCAAGTTGCAGGTGGAGAGGGTGTTCCACTCTAGTTTACTCCTACTTCAATTGGATTTATACCAGGCATCAGAAAATTAGGCAGTCCAGCTGCAAATGAAAGGAATGAGTTGAAAGGAATAAGTCAAGGCCCTGGATATAATCTCAGCCTGGGGAGGACCCAAGCAAAACATGGTCAGAACCACGAGACAAGACTGCAAGACTAGTTATAGTAATGACCTGTCACAGAGTTCTACCTACAAGGTCTCTAGGGACTGGAGAACCAAACCCCTGGTCCAGAGATGTGGAGATGTGTCAATCATTTGACTATACAGAATCTGTCCTTTTCTTCTTTTCCCACACCACATCTCCCCTGGTCTTTTAGCCTCCTTTCTTTTTGCTGTTTGTCTTTGTTTAGTCCTTTAAGTCTTTTTTTTTCTTTGATCCATTTCCTCATCCTTGGTGGGGGTGCGATTTCCCCGGACTTGGTAGAACGTGCTGTTTATCATTCCTGTACTGCTTTTGGAGCACCTTTGGCCTTGGTGGGTCTCATCTCCGCTGTTTGTGCCACGTTTTGTTGCTCCTTCAGTCATGCTTCAGGTCTTTGGCTTTGGGGGCATGACTCCACCTTATATTTTGGAAGAGCAGATGCTCGAAGGGACATCCATCAACTGACTGATGGTAGGTCTCCTTCCTTGGGGCTTTGTTGTGGGGCCACTGCCATTAGACAAGCCTCTTTTTTTTTTTTTTTTTTTTTTGAGTCTGGGTCTTGCTATTTTTGCCCGTGGAGCCGCAGGCTACTGTTGCCCATGGTACCACAGACTCAAGCAACCCCCTGCCTCAGCTTCCCATGTAGCTGGGATTACAGGCGTGCACCACCACGCCCAGCTATTTGGGGCTAGGTCTCGCTGTGTTGTCCTGAGCAGGACTCAGACCACGTTCCCTAGCCCCGGCTGTTTATCAGGCTGATGATTACAAGCACGAGCCATGATGCCCGGCTTTCCGTGGTATCTTCCCTCTAAACAAAGAGGGTGTGCAGTGCCCTTATTGACAGGTTCTCTGTGCCAAGTTTTTGTTCAAATCTTCTCGGTGACATTGTAGGTGTCATATATTTTGTTGGTTCTCCCAGTTCAATGCGTGTGGTGCTCGTCTTGTTCCCCTTGAGTCCTGCCCAGGTGGCACATGTTAAGGGACTTTCCACCAGTATCTCGCTGGTTTGGTTTATATGGATGGATATTGTCTTAAGGTATCACTCCTAATTAGAGCTCTCATGTTGAAGGCAAACCCAGAGGAGACTGTGGCGGACATACCACCTGACACCCCCCCCTCCCCGCACAACCAGCCCTGCGTCTTCAAAGGGCTCAGATGTGTGGTGCGGCCCGTGTGCCAGCAGGCCCGGCCTCTTGCCGGACCGACCCCAGCCCCACCCGCCTGACCTCGATGAAGCGCGAGGAGCCAGTGTGTGCGGACCACGGTGGCCACGCCACATGGCGTGGCCGCGGGGTGCACAGGCACAGAGACCCGTGCGAACCCTGGGCGCCGCCGAGTCCCGGAAGCTGCCGGGCTCGACCCCAGTCTCGCCCCGCCCCCTCCAGTAGGTGGGGTCCGACCGGTGCACCCAGGGCGTGGCAGCCGCTATCATGGCTGCCGTGTGCGCAACCCCCTGGGGGCCGCATGGTGTCCGCCCGCTGGCCAGGCCCCGCCTCTTGCCCGACTGACCCCAGCCCCTCCCTGCCTGACCTCGATGAAGTGCTAGGAGCTGGTGCGTGCAGACCGCGGCGGCCATGCCATGGTGGCGTGGCCGTGGGGTGCGCGGGCACAGAGACTCTTCTTTTTAATGTTTTGGTGTTATTCCCTTTTGTGTAGTGTTTGATTCTATGTTTTTATTTATCACCATGCTTCAGACTTTGTATTCTTTTGTTTTTCCTTTTTATACAGAACTGTTTTCAATACTTTTTTGTAGGACAAGTAAGGTGGTTATTATTTTCTAGGAGAGCCTTTATTTCTCCATCATGTTTGAAAGACAATTTTGTAGAATTACATATACTTGCCTGGCAGACCTGTCTTATAGAATTTTGATATGTCATTCCACTCTTTTGTCAGCCTGTAGGGTTTCTGGTGAAAAGTCTAATGAGATCTGATCAGGGTGCCTTTCTAGGTTGCATGTATTTTTTCCCCTTACCAATGATAACTATTCTTTTTTTGTTGTTGACTTTTGATAATGTATCACATGTCTTGGTATAAATTGTTTCATATTGAGAAATTCGAGCATCTATTTGTTCTTAGGCATCCAAGCTTAGTTCTTTCATTAAGTGTGGAAGATTCTTAACTGTTATTTATTTATCTATTTTTGAAGAAGATCTCTTCTTTCTTCTCTCTTTCTTGAGGGATACCCACTAACCTTATGATTCCTTTTCCAATGGAATCTGATATATCATGAAGAATTTCTTCATTTTCCCCAAATTTTATTTGTCTTCCTCTTATCTGCATGTTTATCTTCCATTTCTGAAATTCCTTCCTCTGCAAGAATAGGTCTACTTACTAAGCATTCCATGGTTGTTTTTACTTCTGTCATTATATTCCTCATATCTATCAGATCTGCTTTGATGTATTTAATAAATTTAATTTCTTTCATGAATAATTCCTTTTGTTCCTGAATCTTTTTCTAATGTTCTGAACTTGAGTTTCTTTTTTAAAAATTTTTTTATTTTGCAATTATAGTGCAATTTTGGTCATATTTACATGGTTGTGTTGTACCCCTTGAATTTCATTGAATCTTAGGATTTTATTAAACTTTTTCATGATTGCTAATATGAATTCTTTGTTAAATTCTCCAATTCTGTATCATGAAACTTGAACTCTACTACAATATCTTTATTCATATTTTATTGTCTCACAAGGAAAACAAAGATCCACAAAGAGCTCCTACAGTTCAACAAAAACAAAACAAAAAACCTTGTCCAAAAAATGGGGAGAAGAACTAAAAAGACACTTCACCAAAGAGGACATACAAATGGCTAATAGGCATATGAAAAAATGCTCCACATCACTAATAATCAGGGAAATGCAAATTAAAACCACACTGAGATACCATCTTACACCAGTAAGAATGGCTCATTCTTACACCAGTAAGAATGGCTCATATAAATAAAACAGACAACAAGTGTTGGCGTGGATGTGGAGAAAAAGGAGCTCTCTTACACTGCTGGTGGGAGTGCAAACTGGTCCAGCCACTACGGAAGACTGTGTGGAGGACCCTCAAACAATTGAAAGTGGACTTACCATTTGATCCAGCAATCCCACTATTGGGAATCTACCCAGAGGACATGAAAACACTAATTTAAAAGAACACCTGTACACATATGTTCATTGCAGCTCTGTTTATAATTGCCAAGATTTGGAAACAAACCAAATGCCCCAAAACAGATGATTGGCTAAAAAAAAATGTGGCACATATACACGGTGGAATACTACGCATCAATCAAGGAGGACAAACTTGTCATTCGCAGCAACATGGATGGAACTAGAAAGACTCATATTAGCAGAAATAAGCCAAAAAGAAAAAGAGAAATGCAGGATGGTCTCACTTATATGATGGTTATAGGGAAAACAAACGAACAAGAAAAAATAAAAACAACCAATGGGACTGAACAATGGAGCAAGAGAGGAGGAGGGGAAGAAGGTGGGGGAGGTGAAGAGCACAAAAGATCAGGATGGTTAACAGGTGTTAGTGAATTGGGAAAGCCCCGGGGTACACAATAATGCAATAATGTAATATAAATATAAATACATATATATGAAAATTTAAAAAATTTAAATTAAACAAAAAAAAAGGAACAACCATCACAGAGATAGTTGACATTCTTTGTGGATATCTCTTCTATCTTATTCCCCATCATGCATTCCCAGAAATAATAATTAGTTCACTGAATTTGATGTTTGCCATTCCAGTAGTATTTGAAACTTTTAAATCACACAACAGTAAATAATATATTATTTTGCATGGCTATAATTTTGTAATTATGTTATTGTAATATGTATACCTATCTACGTAACTTGCTTTCTTCCCACAAAAATTGGCTTCACTAATATATGGTCAACCAAATGAAACTGCACAAGGGGAGAGTGGGGACCAGCTGGAGTGGGTGGGAAGGGGAGGTGGTGGGTGACCCCCAGGGACTGAAATGATGTGAAATATATATAAATTAAAAAATTATTTAAAAAAATCTCAAAAAAATAGGAAACCTGCCCCCAAAAGATATTTTATTGTCTCAGTTGCCCCTACTTTCCCATGTGTTTTGCTCCTTCCTACCCTCCCTGTGGGCATTGCATGGCTTTGGTTTGGGGATTCTCCTGTTCCTCAGTGTGGTGGGAGGGAGGGATGAGGGAGTCTCAAGTGAGTGTTCACAATCTTGGGTGTGAGAGCAAACTCTAACATTGTGAAGACTGTACCATTGCTTCACTTTCCGTGATCAGATCAAGCTCCTCTCCATGCCCAGAGCCTGTTTCTCATGTTCCCTTCTCAACATTATTGAATTCAATGATCCAAATTTCTCTCCACATCCAGGAGAAATATATTTTTGAGACTAGGTCTCACTTTGTTACCTGGGGAAGTGCAGGCTCATGTTGCCCAGGGTACCATGGACTCAAGTGATCCCCAGTCTCAGTCTCCCAGTTAGCTAGAATAACAGGCATGTGCTGTCATGCCCAGCTATTTTTTTGAAACTAATCTTGCTATGTTGCTCCGGGCGGGTCTTGAACCTGTGGACTCAAGCAATTCCTAGCCTCTGCTTTGCTCTGTAGTCTGTGATTAAAAGCACACGCCATCATGCCCAGCCATCCAGGAGAAATTTTTAAGGAGAATTTCACTCCTTAAAAAGTGGAATGAGCTCTGTCACTGTTCACAGTACAACCAGACCAACATTCTGGGGTTCTTGGAGCTTTCATAGGACTCAGTGAGGACACAATATATTATTTAGCACTCACTGGAAAGGTCTCCTCTGCTACTCTGGGCACAGCAGATATTAAGAAAATGTTCATCTACCAGAAATGACTGGCACTGTATCTCTTCCCCTCATCTTTCTCCAATTCTTAGCACTTAGCAGAACACCCACTGTTCATCAGTCACTCAACTGATGAACTGGTGTGATATATGTGTAACAATTGTTACACATTTTGCCCTCGAAGGAAAGGCTTGCTTCCACAGAGCTATTTTGCCATGTCTTGGTATTCATCATTGGTTTTATGAATTTTTGTGTGTGTTCATAAAGAATGAATAATCTCTATTTTATTCAATATGTTGTCTTTGATATTGCTACTTACCTTTTATATTTGTTTTCATTTTTTAATATGAAATAATTATAGATTTACAGAAACAATTAATGTTTGATTGACTAATGAGAGAACTATAACATAGATATGTTGATGCTTTAAAATGACCATCAAAACTGGATGAGAAGGGAGAGAAGGGAGGGACTGGCCAGGGAGGGAAGGTAGTGAGTGATTCCTGGGAAATACAAAGATGTGAAATACATATATAAATAAAAAATGTGGAAAAAAATGACCACCAGTTTGAAAGAGTGACTAGAACAGTATAGTAATCAGAAATGAGGAAATGCAGGTTCCTGAAGTCCATATAAATAACAGTAATTTACTCAGATGTTAATATTTGTATGTGTGGTGGGGGGTGTTTCCCTTTATTTTGTTCTGATTCCAGAAACAAAGTCAGAGGAGTTGAAAACAAAACTAGAACATACCTACAAAATATTTCCTTTTAAAGTAAAAGTATCTTAAGGATAATAATCAGACATTGATGATGAGATTATTATTGGTAACATGTTCAAAGAAGGCCGGGCACGGTGGCTCGTGCTTGTAAGCTTCAGCCTATGAAGCGGCTGGGGCTAGAGATCGTGGTTCGTGTCCCGCCTGGGGCCGGTAGCGAGACCTAGTTCCAAAAAAATAGCTGGGCATGGTGGCGCGTGCCTGTCATCCCAGCTACCTGGGAAGCTGAGGCTGGGGATTGCTTGAGTCTGTGGTACCCCGGGCAACGAGAGCCTGCGGTTCCACAGGCAAAAAAATAGCAAGACCTAGTCTCAAAAGAAAAAAATGTTCAAAGGCCTGACAATTCTAATATTCTTCCATGAATTATAGGAAGGGGAAGGGGACATCCTCAACATGGACTTGAATTTGATTTCTCAGTAGCTAAGTGGGGTGAAAATTTTGAGTTAGATTGAACCAAACTTAAACAAAATCATATGGAATTTCCTGCACATCTGTATGTACAGTTTTATTTTGTACACATATAGTAAGCTTATCCACAGAAACATTTTTCTCATTCCATTACAGTTCTAAATTTTACAGGGAAGGTGTTCTTTTGGCCACCTCAGTTCCAATCTACTATGATCATAGAAATAGTATAAGTATTATGAAGCATAGAAATAGCTTAAATTGAAACATGGCCATTGGAAAGTCACTCTTGTGACCATGTAGGTTGGAAATGTCATTTCCCAAAGAAAGTGAGGGTCGTTAGTCTAAAATGCCTGCTATAACATCAACATGGACTTCCTCTTTTACTCATCCCAATCCAGAAGTGTTTTCATTGCCTAAGTGCTATGTGGCCATTCCAGCAGCTGTAGTTTGAGTCATCTTCCAGAAGTGATATGGTTCCGACTGTCTTAACCACAGCTATCCTCCCTTACACAGTGCCAATATCATATCCTAGATAGACAAATCTCCCTCTTGATGTTCATCACATGTTTTCTAAGAAATGTGTTTCCAAAATCAGGACTTCTAAGGGGGTGTTGAAATGACTGGTCCTGTTCAGTCTACAACTTGTGGGAAGATATTTTCAATTGCATATGTGTGGATAATTCATGGTTTCTGACTACTGTTTTAGTCATGTTTTTCTTTTCCATTTGGGAATTTCTGGGTGGAAATATCAGGCAATTTTTATTGTAAAGCAAAAGTTTATTTATCTAGCACTTATGAAGAAATACTAGGTAAATAATGAGGATCATATCATATGAATAAAAACAGTTAATCATTAATCCTATCAAAATATATTAAATGTTTTATAGTACCAAACACCAGTATAGGTACTAACGAAATATTGTCTCTCAATCCACTGTTCTTAAGTGGGAAGGTTATACATTACACAAGCATTATTACACTTCAAATATGACAATCTAACTATAAAACACCACAAATATTTTCCCTTACCTTTAACCATATAAATACCCTTCTCTTAAGCATTTGATAAAGTCCAACACCCATTTATGATAAAAGCTTTTGAATAATTGGTGGTAAAAGGAACATACCTCAACATAATGAAAGACATCTATGACAAACCTACAGAAAACATCATCCTGAATGAGGAAAAACTGAAACCATTTCAATTAAGATCAGGAATCAGGCAAGGATACCCACTCTCTCTACTACTTTTTAACATTGTACTGAAAGTTCGAGCTAAGGCAATAAGGCAAGAGAAAAACAAAAGGGACACAGCACTGCCTTCAATGCAGACCCAGGGAGCCACCCCCTTCAGCCTTCAGCCTGAGTGAACCCACCTGATTCTTCCCCCACCCAGGTGAGATGCCGGAAGTCACTGGCACCAGCACCAGGCCTCTGGGAGGGATCCATCCCCACGCCACCTTCAAAGCAGACCCAGGGAGCCACCCCCTCCAGTCAGTTTCCTAGTGAACCCACCTGACCCTTCCCCCACCCAGATAAGATACCAGAAGTCACTGGCACCAGCACCAGGTCTCTGGGAGGGACTCATCCCTGCACCACTTCAACGCAGACCCAGGGAGCCACCCCCCCCAGCCAGGTTCCTGAAGAAACTTGCCTGACCCTTCCCCCTCCCAGGTGAGATGCTGGAAGTCACTGGCACTGGCGCCACAAGCGGCGCCAGCACAAGTCACTAAACTAAACTACAGATGTGCTTTCAACCTGGAAAACATTGTTACCAGCATGCTGATCAATACCAGATCCATGGTTTCTCAATATGTAGAACAAGTTAGAAACCAAAACACAGTAAGGAGAAAAACTTTAGACATGCAAGCAAGCCCTACAGGAAATAATCCATCACCAACAAAGAAAAGACAACCTCCAGAAAACACCAAAGAAAACATTGAAGGGATGATGTGTATCTCAAAGTATCCAACACCAACATGTTAAATGTACTTCAACAAAAAAGAGAAGAATCAGAAAAAAAGGAAAACAGAATGATAGAAGCATTCAATGTACTAAAGGAAGAAGTAGAAACATTAAAAAAGAAAGCATCAATATGTATAACCTAATCAATGAACTGAAGAATGAAAATGAACCCCTAAAATTGAAATTGAAAGAGACTCAAGATTTAAGGGTTGCAAGAGATGAACTCAAAAATGCACAGAAAAGCCATGGAAGCAGATTAGATGAAATAGAAGAACAAATCAGCACACAGAAACAGAGGATACAGAACAGACAACAAGAATTGCTGGCAAGGATGTGAAGAGAAAGGAACACTACTACACTGTTGGTGGGAATGTAAACTAGTCCAACCACTATGGAAAGCAGTACGGAGGACCCTCAAGTTAATGAAAATGGAATTACCATTTGACCCAGCAATTGCTCTCTTGGGGATCTACCCAAAAGAGACCTATATGTGGGTACAAAGGGACACCTGTGCTCGGATGTTTACTGCAGCACAATTTATAATTGCAAGGACATGTAAGCAACCTAAATGCCCCAAAACAGATGACTGGATGAAAAAAATGTGGTATATATATACAATGGAATATTACTCATCTATTAAACATGACAAATTTGACTTTATAACAACATGGATGTACTTAGAAGGAATCATATTAGCAGAAATAAGTCAAGAAGAAAAAGACAGAAACCAAATTACTTCACTAACATATGAAATACAGTGAAAAAATAAACAAAAGACTTGGGGAAAAGTCAAAACAAGCTAAGCACCAAACTGAAGAGTACAACTTTGAGCAGGAGGGAAAGGGGGGGGGGTGAAGGGGAGGGGGAGTAAACCCTGGGGATTACAATGTTGTGAAATTTATATATAAATAAAAAAGAAAAAATAAAAAAAGAAATAGAGGATACAGAAATAGAGATGACAAAGAAAGAAAAAGAGAGAAACAAATTAAGAAGACTGAAGACAAGCTCAGACATATGTCATATTCCTTAAAGAAAAGAAACATAAGAGTAACGGGAATCCCAAAGGAGAGGAGAGAGTCATGGAAACTGAAAGGCTTTTCAATATAATAATAGAGGAGAACTTCCCAAATCTGAAGAAAGAAAAGAAAATAGACATACAGGAAGCCAAAAGGACACCAAACTACATTAATGAAAGAAAAGCCACAGTGAGACACATCATCGCAAAACTTCCAAGAACCCAAGATAAGGAAAAAATAATGAGAATGACTAGAGAAAAGAAACAGATAGTCTATAAAGGAAAATCCATTAGACTGAGCTCAGATTTTTCTGAAGAGAAACTGCAGGCAAGGAGAGAATGGAATCACATTTACAAAAACTCCAAGAAAAAAGTGCCAGCCAAAAATACTCTACCCTGCAAAGCTATCCTTCCTCTATGAAGGAAAAAATAGAACCTTCTCAGAAAAGCAAAGTCTCCAGAAATTTGCTATCACTAAACCCTCACTCCAAGAAATTTTGCAGGAGGCCACAAGATCAAAGCCATGAGAAGAACAAATACAAAAAAAAAAAAACCCCAAAAACCAAAAAAAACAAAATAAACCCCAAAATGACCACCTGGAAAGCGTTAGAATCACAAACATCAATAATCACCGTAAATGTCATTGGTCTAAACTCAGCAATCAAAAGACTAAGATTTGCAGACTGGATCAGAAAACATAACCCAACATTCTGCTGCCTCCAAGAAACACATCTGATCTCTAAGGATAAGCATAGACTGAAGGTGTAGGGCTGGAAAACTACACTACAAGCAACGGCCCCTACAAGAAAGCAGGGGTTGTCATTCTTATATCAGATAGAGCAGACTTCAAATTAACAAAAGTGACAAAAGAAAGACGGCCACTACCTAATGGTTAAAGGGTCAATCCTCCAAAAAGACATAACAATAATCAACATATACACACCTAATGAGGGAGCATCAAAATTCATAAAACAACTACTAGTGGAACTGAAATCAAATATTGATCAGAATACATATGTGGTAGGAGATTTTAACACTCCACTCTCAACAAAAGACAGATCAACAAAACAGCAACTACACAAAGAAACAAAAGCTTTAAAGGAAGAGCTAGACCAAATGAACCTAATAGATATATATAGGACACTACACCCCCAAGGAAAAGAATACACTTTTTTCCCAAATGCACAAAGTTCATTCTCTAAAATTGATCTTATATTAGGCCACAAGACAAACCTGAACAAATACACAAAGATTAAAATAATACCAACCTTTTCTTCCAATCATAAAGGCATCAAATTAGAAATCAACAATGAAAAGAAAATAACGAGAGTAAACACTACATGGAGATTGAACAACAGGCTTCTGGAAGATCACTGGGTAAAAGAGGAAGTCAAAGAAAAAATTAAAACCTACATGGAGGCAAATGACAATGATGACACAACGTTCCAAAATGTGTGGGATGCAGCAAAAGCAGTATTAAGAGGAAAGTTCATAGCAATACAGGCCCAAATAAAAAGAATTGAAACAGCCCAAGAAATACTCTAATCTCCCAATGGAGGACTTGGAAAAAGAGCAAAAAAAAATACAAAACCCAGCAGAAGAAATAACAAAAATAAAAGCAGAGATTAATAAAATAGAAACCAAAAAGACCATCAAGAAGATAAACAAAACCAAAAACTGGTTCTTTGAAAAAAATAAATAAAATTGATAAACCCCTTGCAAGGCTTACAAGAAAAGAGCAGAGAAAACTCAAATAAACAGGATCATAGGTGAAAAGGGAGATATTACAACAGACCCAGCAGAAATCCAAAGGATAGTTAGAGACTACTACAAACATCTATACACAAACAAATACAGCAACTTGGAAGAGATGGACAAATTCCTAGAACAATACAGTCATCCAAATTGAACAAAGAAGAAATAGAAAACTTAAACAGGTCAATCACAAGCAGTGAAATTGAGGCAGTCATCAGAACTCTCTTTAAAAACAAGAGCCTTGGTCCAGATGGTTTCACAAATGAATTCTACCAAACTTCAAAGAGGAACTAACACCGGTACTGTTAAAACTCTTTCAAAAATTTGAGAAAGAAGGAAAGCTACCAAATACGTCTGTGAAGCAACCATTACACTAATTATTCCAAAACCAAATAAAGATAGTGCAAAGAAAGAGAACTACAGACCAATCTCCCTAATGAACACAGATGCAAAAATTCTAAACAAAATCCTGGCAAACCGAATCCAACATTGCATAAAAAGAATCATCCATCATGACCAAGTGGGATTCATCCCAGGGTCACAGGGATGGTTCAACATCCAAAAATCAATCAGCATAATCCATCATATCAACAAAGAGAAAAGCAAAAACCATATGATCATATCAATAGATGCAGAAAAAGCATTCGATAAAGTTCAGCATCCTTTCATGATGAAAGCCCTGGAAAAAATTGGTATAAAAGGAACATACCTCAACATAATAAAAGTTATATGCCACAGACCCACAGTAAGTATCATCCTCAATGGGAAAAAACTGAAACCATTTCAATTAAGGTCTGGAACCAGGCAAGGATGCCCACTCTCTCCACTCCTTTTCAACATATTCTGGAATTCCTAGCCAGGGCAACAAGGCAAGAGAAAGACATAAAAGGAATTTGAATAGGGAAAGAAGAAATAAAGTTATCATTATACGTGGATGATATGATACTCTATCTAGAGAACCCAGAAAAATGGACAGAAAAGCTGATTGAAATAATAAACAGATTTGGTAAGGTAGCTGGATACAAAATCAACACGCAAAAATCAACAGCATTCATATATGCAAAGAATCAATCAGAAGAAATTTAAAAAACACCCCATTTACCATTGCACCAAAGAAAATCAAATACGTGGGGAATAAACCTAACAAAAGATGTAAAAGATCTATACAAAGAAAACTACAAAACATTCTTTAAAGGAATAGAAGATGATGTTAAAAAGTGGAAAGTTATTCCCTGTTCATGGATAGAAAAATCAACATTATGCTATAATACCAAAGGCAACCTACAGATTCAGTGCAATTCTAATAAAGATCCCAATGACATATTTTAAAGAGATAGAACAAAAATTACTGAAATTCATATGGAACAACAAAAGACCCCGAATAGCCAAAGCCCTTTTGATGGACAAGAAAATGGAGGTATTACTATTCCAGACTTCAAACTGTACTACAAAGCCATAAAACAGAATGGTACTGGTACAAAAACAGAAAAACAGACCAATGGATCAGAATCAAATACCCAGAAATAAAACCACATATATATGGTCAACTAATCTTTGACAAGTATGCAAAAAACATACTCCGGAACAAGGATAGCCTCTTCAGTAAATGGTGCTGGGAAAACTGGATCAAAACTTGTAAAAAAAATGGACCAGGACAACACCCTCACACCCTGTACAAAAATTAACTCAAAATGGATAAAGTTCCTGGAAGTGAGACCTGCAACCATGAAATACATAGAACAAAACCTGGGCAAAAAAATCCATTTTGGGAAATAACTATGACCAGCAAAAAAATGAAGGAAAACATAAACAGCTGGGACTAAATCAAACTAAAAAGTTTCTGTTCAGAAAAAGAGACAATACACAAAACAAAAAGAAACACAACTGACTGGGAGAAAATTTTTGCCCTCCAGACAAGTGTCAAGGGTCTGATAACAAAGATTCACAAAGAGCTCCTACAGCTCAACAAAAGTAAATCAATAAACCCAGTCAAAAATTGTAGAGAACTAAAATGACACTTTTCCAAAGAGGAGATACAAATGACTAATAGACCTATGAAAAAATGCTCCACATCACTAATAATCAGGGAAATGCAAATTAAAATCACACTGAGATACCATCTTACACCAGTAAGAATGGCCCATATAAATAAAACTGACAACCAACAAATGCTGACGCAGATGTGGAGAAAAAGGAACTCTCTTACACTGCTGGTGGGAGTGCAAACTGGTCCAGCCACTATGGAAGACTGTGTGGAAGATCCTCAAACAATTGAAAGTGGATTTACTATTTGACCCAGCAATCCCACTACTGGGAATCTACCCAGAGGATTGAAAACACTAATTTAAAAGGACACCTGTACACGCATGTTCATTGCAGCTCTGTTTATAATTGCCAAGATTTGGAAACAAATCAAATGCCCCAAAACAGATGATTGGCTAAAAAAAATGTGGTACATATACATGACGGAACTATGCATCAATCAAGGAGGACAAACGTCATTCACAGCAACTTGGATGGAATTAGAAAGGCTGATATTAGCAGAAATAAGTCAAAAAGAAAAAGAAAAGTACAGAATGGTCTCACTTACATGATGGTTATAGGGAAAAACAAACAAATAAGAAAGAATGAAAACAACCAATGGGACTGAATAATGGAGCGAGAGGAGGAGGGGGAAGAAGGTGGGGGAGGTGAAGAGCACAAAAGATCAAGATGGTTAACAGGTGTTAGTGAATTGGGAAAGCCCCGGGGTACACAATAATGGACTAATGTAACATAAATATAAATACACATATATATGCAAATTAAAAATTAAATTAAATTAAAAAAAAGGAACAACCATCACAGAGATAGTTGACATTCTCTGTGGATATCTCTTCTATACTATTCCCCGTTATACATTCCCAGAAATAATAATTAGTACACTGGATCTGATGTTTGCCATTCCAGTGGTATTTGAAACTTTTAAATCACACATCAGTAAACAATATATTATTTTGCATGGTTACAATTTTGTAATTATGGTATTGTAATATGTATACTTATCTATATAACTTGTTTTCTCATCATGAAATTTTTTTAATTATTAAAAAATATATAAAAAAAGAAAAAGAAAATGGCCATAATTATGGAAAGAACTGAAGCTATTATTATATGCAGATGATATGATTCTTTATGTAGAGAACCCCAGGAAATCCGCAGAAAAACTTCTCGAAACAATAAACCAGTTCAGTTAGGTAGCCAATGGAACTATCAACCCACAGAAGACAGCAGCTTTCCTATATGCAAAAAGTTAAGCAGCAGAAGAAAGTAAGTAAAAATACCTACCCCATTTACTATCACACCAAAACAACAACAGCAAAAAAACACACAAAAACAAAAACAAAAAAAAAACAAAACCCAAAACAACAACAACAACAAAAAAACCCAAAAACAACTACCTGGGAATAATCCTAACAAGTCACATGAAAGAACTAAGAACTATACTAAAATAGGTTAAAATGCTGTTAAAAGAGATCGAAGAAGACACAAGGAAATGGAAAGCTATTCCCTGCTCATGGACTGAAGAATTAACATCATCAAAATGGCCATCCTACCAAAAGAAATCTATGGATTCAATGAAATCCCTATAAAATATCCCAATGACATTCTTCAAAGAGATAGAACAAAAAATATTGAAATTTATATGGAATAACAAAAGACCTTGAGAATCAAAAAAACCTCCTTACCAGAAAAGAGAGAACAAAGGTATTATATTCCATACTTCAGTCTATACTACAAAACCATAGTAATTAAAACAGCATGGGACTGGTACAAAAGCAGACAATCAGACCAATGAACCAGAACCAAGTGCCTTGAAATAAAACTACATATATATATATAGTCAACTAATCTGTGACTTACATTGGAACAAGGACACCTCTTCAATAAATGGTGCTGGGAAAACTGGACCAAAACATACCAAAAAAATGAAACAAAACACCTCACTCATCGTGTACAAAAGCCACTCAAAATGGATAAAAGACTTGTATGTAAGACCTAGAACCATAAAATACATAGAGGAAAACTTGGGCAAAACCCTTCATGAGTTACAATTCAGAAATCCATTTCTGGACACATCTACAACTGGCAAAAAATGAAGGAAAACATAAACAGCTGGGACTACATCAAACTAAAAAGTTTCTGTAACAGCAAAAGAGACAACAGACAAAACAAAAAAAAGAAACCCAACTGAATGGGAGAAAATTTTTGCTCTCCGTACAAGTGATAAGAATCTGATAACAAAGATACACAAAGAATTCACACAACTTAACAAAAACACAGCAAAAACTCAGTTAAAAAATGTGGAGAACTAAAAAGACATTTCTCCAAATGGCCAACAGACACGTGAAAAAATGCTCAGTGCCATTAGCAATCAGGGAAATGCAAATCAAAACCAGAATGAGATACCACATTACACCAGTAAGAACGGCCCACATCAAAAAAAAAACAGGCAACCACAAGTGCTGGTGTGGATGTGGATAGAAAGGAATACTCTTACACTGCTGGTGGGAATGCAAACTGATCCAGCCACTATGGAAAGCTGTGTGGAGAACCCTCAAACTAATGAAAATGCAACTACCATTTGACCCAGCAATCGCTCTTAGGGGAATCTACACAAAGGAGATCTACACTCAGTACTTACAGGACTTACAGTACTTACAGTACATCTGTGTTCGAATATTTTCTGCAGCACTATTTCCAATTGCAAGGACATGGAAGCAACCTAAATGTCCCAAGAGAGATCAATGGATTAAAAAGATGTACTATATATACACAATGGAAAAACAACAAATTTGACGTATCTATGATATCATGGATGTACGTAGAAGAAATCGTATTAGCAGAAACAAGTCAGAAAGAAAAGGACAGAAACAAAATGGTCTCACTAATGTATGGGATATAGAAAAAAAACAAGGAAAAGGCCAGGAGGAAAAGTCAAAACAAGCTAACAACCAAACTAAAGTACACAACTTGGTGGGCGGGGGGGAGATGGGTGGGAGTGGTCAGAGTGGGAGAGGAATATGTTGTTCAAAACAAAACAGTACCATTATGGTACAAATAATACAATATCACCATTATAAATTATGAGGGATATTCTCTTTCACATTTAACAGTTGAGTTCCTCACCTTTGAAATCTCACTGGAAAGGTTAAATACTTTAAGAGCATCCTAAAACCAAATAACATGACAGAACACAATCAACTATCTGCCATGATCTATCATTTAAGACTATTCACCAGCTTCTATAATTTCAGCAACTTATTAAAAAATAAATTGAAAACCCAAAATATGTACAAAGGCTCCTCCTATCTTCCTCTCATTAATTTTTCAGTCTTTTCAGATCCAGCTACTCAAATTTCAGGTTGGAACCCAGTTTTTTTTTTTTTTTTTTTTTTGGTTGCAAACCGTTATATTCCCTGGTGTAAGTGAAAAGCCCTGCTGTTATATTACTCTACCCCCAAATTTTACATTTGTTTTATAATTTTTAAGTTTTATCATGTGATAACCATAAATCTCCCTCTGGCATCTACTTCTACAGTAATTATAACAAAAAGTTCAAATGATGTATTTTGATACAAATCTTTTGCCACCGTTAAATCATTTTCTTAATTCTCTCAATAAAGACCCAATTTACATTCAAGGCACTTTTATATATAGTTTTCATTGAAAATGTTTCAATGAAAATGCTCTCATGCTCCCTGGGATTTGGTTTCAAATTCAAAATAATTGCATTTGACTCTAGGTTTCATTAGCAACTACACATTGACATTTCTCCACTAGAAGCAAAAAAGCACCTTCAGTATCTTACATGAATCTCAGCTTTCTTAAAGTTCAAAGAACAACTATCAGAATACATAAGAATATAACATTGACTCCACTGTTATGATAGCTTGGAAACAAAATGAAGTTCCTGAATGAAATATGATTCCTGAAGTGGTGGACACTCTGAAGCCCCATTTCTTATATAATAGCATTTACCAAGTAAAAGTGGTATTCCTAGAACTACATTTTTATTAGAAAAAATTAGCCCATAACAAAAGTTTAATGATATTCAGACAAAGGGGAGAGATAATCACAGCAAAAAAAGCATGACAGTTAATCCATGACAGTTTCTCAGAATTAACAAAACACCTTCTGATTAAGAAGGGCACCAAAGAAACATTTTAAAAAATAGCAACTTAAAGTGTTACCACCTTGCTTCAAGTCTTTCATATTATGCCACTCTATATGCACTTCCCTTTAATTTTGACCTTACCTATTTAAATCTTTTTCCCACTCTTTCTGAAATACCTGCAACACAATCAAGCTTCCAGTGTTTCAATGTTCAATTACTTCTGAATTGAGACATGTATATAGAGATTACTAGGGTCTTTCCCTACAGACTTCCTGGATATGCTGCTGGAGAACTAGCATTTATGTTATTGGCAGAGGTGACACTTCATATCCAGATGTTCTTGAGATGTTTGCCTGTAGACAGTTGTTGGTCAATTGCTGGTGTGGTGGCATGCTGCCTGGATGATTTCCCTGGCAGATCTGGTTAGCAGCAACATTTTTCAGAAATACATGAGTGGGATAAATAAACATAAACAGGTGGTAGTAAGAGCCTATGAATAATCCCCACATTCCCATTTGAAACTAATATTCTCCCATATGCTGTAATATGAACAAGAAAAAGCATCTCAATGCCATACTGGGTAATCACAAATCTAAGCCTCAGTCTCACTTCTGTAGGCTGCAATTAAAGGCATGTGCCACCGTGCCGGGAAAGGGCAATTTATCTCATCCACAGTCAACTTCTTACAAGTTAATAGTTTGTGTTTACTTGGAAAAGATGACTCAATGGAAAAGGTTAAGTTACATAGGACATAGTACCCAAGGTCCTGTTCCCTAAGCAGACCTTATGTATTAAGAGGTTTATCAAAAGAAAACCCTACTACATTCCAGTGTCCTCAAGATGGGAGATTCTCTGACTGCTTTTGTGATTTGTATACATCAGAGAACCAGGTGCTCAAACTGGCCATGGTCTCACCATGATTATAACATTTCTTCCATGGTATAGTCTCCTTCATGGACTGGAGAAATTAGAATTTATGGTAAGGGTCATACCTCATATGAAACATAAAGCATAAAATATAAAGCATGAAAACTGCAATGAATGGCAACGAGTTGGTGTGGGTATATGGTATGGGTATAAAGATGTAAAAAGGGAAACCAAATGGGATTTCCATTTGGATGTTCTTATCTGGGCCTTTGTATTTTTAAGAATGTTCCATATATAACAATTCTCAAACCACTAAAAATGGAGCCACCATTTGATCCAGTGATTCCACTTCTGGGAATCTACCCAAAAAGATACAAAAACACTAATTCAAAAGGACACCTGTACTCTTATGTTTATTGCAGCACTGTTTAGAATAGCCAGGATGTGGAAACAATCCAAATGCCCCCAAACTGATGAATGGATCAAAACTCTGTGGTATATTTACACAATGGAATATTATTCATCAATCAAAACAACAAACTTGTATCATTCATGGCAACATGGATGGAACTGGAAGGAATTTGCCATCAGAAATTTGTCAGAAAAAAAAGATAAATACTTATATATGGGATATA
Source organism: Uropsilus gracilis (assembly GCA_004024945.1). NCBI lineage: Eukaryota > Metazoa > Chordata > Mammalia > Eulipotyphla > Talpidae > Uropsilus > Uropsilus gracilis. Next base: position 1,841 of record PVHY01010250.1, on the reverse strand, counting down.
GAGAAAGCAAACAAGAGGACACAAAAAGTTAAAAGTAGTAAGCAGATAACAAAACTGAAGCATACAGCAGGGGAGCATGAAGCAGTGAGGGCAAAATGAGGAGAGGGATGAGCACAAGGGATCATGGTAATATTTTGCTGGGAGAACATTGGGGTATATAATAATATAAGAAAAATGTATATAATTGATAAAAAATAAGAGAATATTCCATATATGTTTCTAAATTAAGACAGTGGTGAAACTGAGAAGGAGCTAGCAAGACTGGCAATTGTAGTTGCCCTGAAGTGGAATATTCAGGCTGGAAAAGTACCGTGAGTTATGATATCATAGTGTTAAGATAGCACAGCTCTGCTATCATGAGGAGATATAGTCTAATCATTGTGTGATATATATTATCTTGTCATTAATTCACTACTGTTTGGCAGGAAGATGTGGGTATGTCCAATTTTCACCAGCAAGATTCAATAGAAACAAGGGATACAAACTGGCACAGTACTTAATATCTAATAACTAGAGGTTGAATGGACTGTGTTTGGAGCAGAACTTTTAAGGATATAATTAAAGCTAAATAAGTTCATGGGGGCCCTAATCCATAAGGTCTGGTATCTTTATAAGAAGGGACATCAGAAGTGTTCAAAGAAAACAGGTCACACGATAACACAGCAATCAGTACATCCAAGAAGGACTTCAGGAGAAATGAACCCAATTGACACCTTAGATTTCCACTGTCCAGATTGTGACTATGGGAATATTTATTGCTATTGTTTTTTGAAAACATTTATATTGTGCTAATATTGGTTTACATCATTCTGTAGGAATATAGGATCTTCTATCTAGATGTTGTTACCACTGTGCACCCAAAACCAAAGAACCCCTAGTTCACTATCACTGACCCTTGAAATCCCTCCCCCTCCCCTTCTCTGGTTGGTCCCACTCCACAGACTTTAAGGTTAGTATTTTAGTTTAGCATTATCTGACCTTTTGTTTTATTTTACTATATTCCACATATAAGTGACAGTGTTCAGTATTTGTCTTTTTCCTTCTGATAAATTTTGCTTAACTTTATCCCCTCCAGCTCCATCCATTACCACAAATAGCATTTATATATATTATATAACATATTATATATACATACTTTATATATAAACATATATAATTTATATATAAATGCTATATATAAATAGCATTTATATATAAATTATATATTTATAAATATAAATAGCATTTATATATAAATTACCCATTTATTCATTGTTTTAATTGAAGTAACATTACATTCTTCCCCGTAGACTATCATAGAGGATACTTAGACCAAATCACCCATAGTCCACCACTAAAGCCCACTGTGCTCCCACCTCTCTTTGTACTTACTACCCCCACACTCCCTACCCCCTCTAGAGCTTCAGTTTTATAGTCAGCTCTATTTATCAGATCCCTAGTTTGTTTTCTCTATACTCTACATCTTAGTAGCACCATTAGGTGTTTGCCTTTGTGCTTCTGTTTTTTTTTCCCCCCAGCATTGGGATTACAGGTGCCTGCCACCACGCATTTGTTGATTCTTTTTATTTATTTATTTATTTATTTATTTATTTATTTATTTATTTATTTATTTATTTATTTATTTATTTATTTATTTATTTATTTTTTATTCATTTTATCGATTTGTCACAATTGTGCATTAATTGATCCCTCCTCCTCCCTCCATATGCCCCCTCTGTATCCCCCCTTCAGTCACTCCTCCCATTTTTCTGCAAATTGTTGGTTGGTTATATTAATGTTCAGTTGTTGGTTGTTTGGCCTGTTTTTCTCTTCTGATATCTGGTAAATGTGTGTGTGGTGTT
>PVHY01010249.1:0-52772 GCA_004024945.1 Uropsilus gracilis | reverse complement strand
ATTTGGTCAGACTTTTTCCTACAATAGCCTGTATAACCAGCACCTGGGGTATTGTGTCTGCCCCAGAATTGTATTGTCCAGTGGGTGCACATAGGTAAGTGTGCATACCTGGGCCTAGGAGAGAGGGGATAAAGTGATGCAGAGAGCATGAGCGTGACATGTGCATGAGCATGAGGGAGCACTAGAGAATGCCAGAGAGAGCCCAGAAAAAAAGTATGAAGATTCCTGGGGAAGAGAGGTTCAACTGCCTCCCAGCTTCCACCCCCATCCCAATCCATCCTGACTTGGCTTGCACTGCCTGGTGTGTCTGTGTAACTGCTAAAACTAATAAAGAACCTATACAGGTTGGTGAGCTCTATGCCTAATGCTTGCCCCTACAGTTGGCAAGGGACTGGTTGCATTACCGTTGGCAACAGGAATGGGATGACTACCCAACAATATTAGCAGAAGAGAAGGTAGAGGCAGGGTGAGTACATTGGGCAAATTACATAGTGGATAGAACTGAATTTTTTGTAGGGAACTTATATAGTTTGTACACATGCTGATTTTACCCAGGCATACCTGAAACTGAAATATGTTTATAATGCAATGCTACATCAGTTTAAAAAAAGAATTAAATTAACTTAATCCTCCCTTTAATCCCAGGAGGAAGTTTCTTAAATTATCCCCATTCACTATATATGACTTCAGACATTTTTGTTCCCCCAAATATTAGATTTTAGAAGGAGTTGAGGCTACACCACTGTGTCTTAATGGGCCTAAAGTGCACTTGATGACTCTGAACTGTCTTTCCACATTATTTCTGGTGAAAATAATCAAGCTAATCAAGAGCCACAAAAATTTAGGAAACTTATAAATATTGAGGAAAGGAATCAACCTCACCCCCCCCACACACAAAGATTAAGAATACATAGCTGTTCTGTCACAAAGAGATAAAGAGGAACTAGAAATGCAAACAACTTTTTAAGAAATAAACTCTTTGTTGCCAAGTATTGCAATTGTTACAGTATATATACAATATTATCAGCTAGATTCAAAGATCTCATTCTGGAACATCTGTATATATAAAACTTAGTGGGTTTTGGGGTTGTTTTTTTCAAATATTTTTTTCTCAACTATCACCATCTAGTTGTTCAAACTTAAAATATTATCCCAGCGAGTGTGTTAAGAGCCAAAATAGTGTCAGCCTTTGGGGCGGAAGTCTCTCATTTACTTGCACTGAAGTACTAAGCCGGCAATGGCCAGTTTATAGGTACTCTAAGGCCATACCACACAGTTTATATTTGCCCTTAACTTTAGCTATACAGTAAAATCCCCTCGGGTGCTTTCTTAAAATACTTTTTTACCCCTGGAGATTCCTTTGAGCTATTCTTAGGTGGGCCGTGAGAACCAGCAGTTTTTACAAATCTCGGGGAGATTCTCACAGGCAGTCAGAGAGAACTACTGCTATAGACCTAAGCCTGCAGAAGTGCTCACGGTTGCAACAGATCTATACTCTTCAGCTTTCTGCCACCCTGAAAGGTAAGAAAATCGGCAGGGAATCTGAAGCTATCTTCTGCATTTCCAATGCCACTAAACTTTGCAGTCAGACCTTTCCTCCTTCCTGGATTCACAGAGAGACTGCTTACAATTTAGCTGTCAGTCAAGAAAGCTGACAACTTCTTTCGGCCTTATTTGCTTCACTATAACAGGCTAACACTCTTTGATCCACAAGCAACCATACAGCTTTTTTATTGTTGTTGTAACTATGAATCAAACAGGAGTCACCAAATGGGGATTAAGTACCTAAATATGTGTTCAACATTTTATGTATATATATTGCCTTTACCTTGCAAAAACGTTTTTATCTTATTTTAGTTCTCCAAAGAGGAAACTGAGGCTCAGAGGGGGTGACTTCTCAAGGTCACAGGGCTCCTGAAAAAACTCCGGAGAAAGCATGCAGCCTGCCTGTCGCTATACCACACTGCCCCCTAGGGCTGAAGAACGCCATGGCAAGTCCTTAGCTTAAAAGAACCTAGATTGTTGGGAAGGCTGCGAGCTTGAAATGTTCCCTGGTGAACCTAATTGGCTGTGATTGCTCTTTCCTCTGAACACTTAGAGCCTTTTCTGTTAGCCCCGCTGGCTTAACGCTTACCTCTTTCCGCCTTTTGTTAATTGCCAGTTCACGTGCTTTAGCTCGTTGCCGTTACAAGCAAGCTCAGGCAGGGCAAAGACAATTCTTCATATTTTTAATCCTCCTGAGAGCCCCAAATTGCATTAGAGCAGTGCCTCGCAAGCTTTAATGCACATGTAAGTCACCCATCGCCCCTGTGAAAAAGTAGATTCTAACTCAGAAGGTCTCGAAGGAACTGCCCCAGATGTCAAAGCTGCTGGGGAGAGGACCTCACACTGAATAGCAAGAAACTAATTATTCCAAGTCAACCTGTTTGCTACACTGCATTTTGCGAACAAGCACCTGTGGGTGTGGCTTGGTAAATTATACTTCACCACATATTTCATTTCAGAAAAAAAAAAAAAAAAGATCTCATTATCCTAACAAGACTGTCTACAATCATTCCTTTCTTGCTCATAGAATCTTGGTAGATTAATTTGCTGATAGTACATAACATGAAAAGAAGCATCTAAAAAATACAGGTGACATTCTTTTGAGTATTACAAAGAAATAGCAACTGGTTAATCAATAGCATAAAAATTAAGGATGACAGAATTCTTCTCTCACCATTGCTCCTGTCAACATTGGGGTCCCCTCATGTGGAGCAATGACATACTTGGGGATGCCAGAGTAATTGGAGCACTGCTGATGAAAAGGCTCTGGGTGTCTCTATTAATGTTTTCTGAGTACAACACAGTTATTAAGAACATCAGTTTCAGGATCAGCAGACCTGAATTCAAACTAACCTTCTTCTTCTCCAAGCCTCATTTCTTATCAGGTATTACCCTAAGCAAGACTTGTCACTTTGACCAATCCCAAAAATAGCCAAAATTCCAATTCATTAACAAGAATTATATCCACATGCACCATAAAAATTTCTCACCTAGAGCAATGAGATATTTCACAATTGATTTTGTGATCAAACACAGAAGGTTTACATTGTATTTAATACAATAAACATTATAAACCCTCCTAAACATTTCTCATCTCGATTTGGAAGAGGAAATCTGTCTCTTTTTACCATTTACCTCCCTCTCCTCCGCCCACACCCTCACTTACAGCACGTATTTTACTATAACACAAAGGTAACTGTATTGCTTAAGCAGCCTCATTTTCCTCAGTTACAAAAAGGGACTAAAGATACCTACCTTAGAGATATCAATGAAAAGTAAACACATATCTCCCTCCAAAAATCCATGGCTGACCTGCCAGCAGGTCACCATTCTAGACCATTGCCCCGGTGGATCCTTCCAGATTTCACAAACTCTAACTTGCCAGCCTCATTCATATACCAATCTTTCTATGTCCCCTTTCTTTTTAGAGAAAGGTGTCTGTCCTTTGGCTTTTGCAGCTGAGATCCAATCTCTTCAGATGACAACAGAAAGTTAGAAGTAGAAGCCAGCTTCACACATCACACACACATCATACATGCAGGCACACACACACAGATAGTCAATTCTCTCTAAATATTTATTAAACAATAAATAGCTGTTCTTTCTGTCAACATATATAACCCAGTGGATCCTTAACAGAGTGCTATAAATTTCCACAATTAGTCAAATTAGATGTGGCAATATTAAGAAAGAGCAGCTATCTATAACACATTTCTCTTAGTTGCATTTACTCCAGCTCCTTTTACAAAGAGAAAACAAAATCAAAGTTATCATCGGTATTATGTAGAATTTCAGAAATAGGCAGTGATTCAAACATCAGAATGCCAGTCAAAATTGCCACTTTCTACAGCCTATAGCTTATATCTCCCTCTGACAGTTTTTAAAATGTATATAGAAGCATGCAAGAAATTCGGTGCCTCGTGAAATCTGTATGATCCACTAGACACTAAAACTGTCTCATGGGTGAATTAAGGATATTTCTATTTCAAATATGGGTTTGTTATAAAGAATAAGGGAAATAGTATGTGTGCTTCTTATCCTGTCAGTTAATACTTAGTGGATATTCAGTAAATGTTCCTTTCCAGCTTATCTGGGAAACCACTCTTATCCCAAAAAAGTAGGAAGGAGGATAGGTAGCAAATTCTTAGCCAACATCTTGGTTACATTTATAAAAGCAAAGTTTCAACCATGGCAAACATTTTATATGTTAGGTAATCTTTGCAGTCTTCCAAATCTTATGAAAGGAGGTGTCAAGTTTTAAAAAATATAGTTGTCCCTGTGCGATCAACTTGCACTCAGTGGCAGGGAAAGAAAAGATGATAAAAACAAAACAGTGATAGGAAGTCCCATTGCTGCACAAGAACTGAATGAGATGAAATCACAGCACCAGATAACAGGCACGCTAGTAAATCAGTGTCGTTAAAAAACTATAAAAGAAAATCTTAAGGAAAACTTATTTAAAGGAATAAATGAGAAATATGGGAGAATTATTAATTGTTGTTAATAGAACAAAATTAAGCCCACGAATTTATATCTGTGAACAAGACAGCTTTATCAAAGAGAAACTGTCAATATAAATTGCCCAATTGAGCAAGATGTCAGAGTTTGTGTATGGCAAACCAAAATCAAAATACAAAACAGGATGAGGAAAGTTATAGTACATATGCATTTAGCAACAAAATCACCTTTCCGATTTTACCCTGAAACTTTTGACTGTGGGACTAGAAATTGTCCTTAATGTACTCACTAAATATCTATTCAATATTTTGCTTTGTAGATTACACAAAATAAAATCTCTAACAGTTAACAGTAAACACATCCAGAGTGGAGGCTTTCAGTTCAAACTCCTAATACATGTGGGTACATTTCTAAGGGCAGTTAGAAAGCACATAAAGATCAAAGTAATTTCCAGATTTTATACATGTGTGGGAAATGTCATATCACCTCCTCTCCCGGAGGTTTCTGAGAAATGTATTCTATTCCATTTGAAACCTTAGGCGTGTTAGAACTTCTCAGTTTATGTACTCTTTCCTCTGTCTCCCCTCCACGTTGAGCACAGTGACTCACACACACAAATAATTATGCTCAAGGGTGTCCTCTGTTCAGTTTGTTCCCTCCTAAATTCACACACCCATCTTCCTCTTGAATATCTTACTAATGTTGTCATTTGGACAATCCACCACCATCTGTGAGGTCTCTTAAAAAACAGCCTCAAGTCTTCAGTCAAGAAAAAGAAGTACTAGGTAAATATCATTAAGAACTATTGTTTCAGAGAGGCAATCAGAGATGTTCCACAGCTCAGCATATTCACTCATATTTTCTACTGAAATATGAACATTTAAAAGAGCAAGTGTTAGTACTCATAACACAACTGAATTTCTTTAAGTGAAGTCTGGAGATACCAGTTCATCTCAAAGCAAGTTCCCAGATAAAGACAGAAATCATGCTCTCAACTTCTGAGCAGATGCATAACTTCCCTTCCATTGTCCCCAGAAAAGTTAATCACCTATGTGGCAATATCTAGAGATTCCATAAAATCTTCCCAATTCCAACCTCATCACACAACTATAATAATGTACTTTCTCCACATCTTGGATGATGGCTGAAATCTATTACTGACTACTATTACTGCTACTGCTATAGTCTCTTCCCTTGGTTTCCCATTGTCTTCCTCTTGGATATAGTTAATGTACTTGTGTATTATAAGTTTCCCGTACCTTTACCAGGAGCTGCAGCAATGAAGAGGTAGAGGAGTGAGGACATGAATGGCTGAGAGGATGAATATTAAGAACTCTGAAGTCAAGCTGATTATTCCACAATTCTACCTAAAACTTCAAGGGGGAAACACCTAAATCAATCATAAGGAGAATAAAAAAACATGTAAAATAATTATGTCCAGAGCTGCTCTGGTTGATTTTACAGTCAGAGCCTGGACCTCAACACACTGAAATATCTTCAGGCTGCTCAGAGAGACCCTTGTTTTCTAAGAAATATGCTCTGAAAACCACTGGCTTATTGGAATTATCTGTTCATCAGGCTATCTGTTTATCTTCTGAATAGGTCTCAAATTAGTCCACTTTTCTTCACCACCATTTCTCTTCCTCTCTAACAGGCTTGATGCTACAAACAGCTTGTCTACTTGTGTCCACTCTGTCCCACTTCTGAATTCTTGACCCACAGAATTATAAGTTAATAAATGTTTATAGCTTCAAGTCACTAAATTGTGAGGGTAATTTTTTACACAGCAACAGTAATAGAAAAAGTGACTGTGACTATAAAATTCATCTGGGGGCTCTTGCCCCTGAAAAACATAAGCAGTGGTTCTCAAGCTTCAGCATGCAACATAGTCACCTGAAGAGCTTATTAAAATGTAGATTACTGGGCCCATTTGAGAGTTTTTGATTTAGTAATTCAAAGCATGACATGAAAATATACAATAGTAAATTTATATCAGTAAGTTTATATTAAGTTTATAGTAAGTTTCAGGGATTTGTGAAAGGGTGAAGGACAAGATGTGATCATAGATGGCAGTATGTAACACATACAAACTTTATTTGAGTAATACACTTGTTTACTTGTGAGGGCAGTCTCTCACAGCATGAGATAAGCCAATACCCAAAAAAGAAGGGAAAGCAAGAGAACTCCCAGAGCTGACTGGAGAGAGAGTACATGTCCAGGGGATATCACTCAGTGGAGAATTTGCCAGAGAATTCTAAAGGGAAACACAGCTTAGGGTATTATTTTATCTATATTTTGTAGAAATTTAGAGATAATTTTATGTGACTACTATTGAGGCAGAACCTATACTACTAAAATCTGCTTATTGGTTCTGATGATAATGCAATTGGATGCATAAAAATTGAGTTTGAGTTGGTGGATCCTTCTTTCTATGAAAAAGAAAACAATATAGAGGTGATAGAGGCCATCTTTGGTTGAGTTATATAATAAATTTTCATAAGTCTCTGGGGTATCATGTCACTGCTGGTTCATTTTGAGAACTGCTGGTTCATTTTGAGACCTGCTGATCTAGAAGAACAAAAAATATAAGCATCTAATGAGCAGGGAGGATCTGGATAAGAGGGTAACTGAGTTTTCTTACTCAAATTGACATAGCAAGTAAAGTCTTGGCCTTAAAGGAATAAAAAGGAAAATAGAAGAAAGATATTATAATAAAAAGTTTTATCTACATGGAAGTAAGCATTAGGACTGAGAAATTATTCTTCTCCCCCCCTAAACATAGCATCCAAGATAATGATTCTGCATCCTGAGAAAACATTTTTTTGTATTTTCTTTTTTCATTGTTGAAAAGGGACTGCAATGAAAACTTCATCATTTTCAGCAACCAGATTCATTACTCTGACAAACAACAGTGCTTTGCCTGTAGGTGGTAAAGCTGTTTATATATCCTTACCTTAATTAAGCAATCTCTGACCAAAAAATATTATCTCACAAGTATTCTCAACAGATTTTCTTTAAAGAACTCCAAGAAGTACATCTATTTTCAGTGTTATAAAAGTTATGTAAATTGAGGTCTGATATTGAAGCAGTTTCCCCTAATTGTTTTCAGTTTATTTCATATCTCCTTTATAACATTCATGTCCCATCTACTTGTTCAATCATTAAATTGTTCATCTAGTTTTAATGAGTAGATTAGATGCATTAAAAACTACCTTGATTGATGATGAAACCAAAGCTGGGAATTGTTTAAAAAAAAAAAAAGCAAACACACTATTTAAAAAAACTAATAAGAATCTCTACAATGAAAATGTGGTTTCTAGATCTTTCACCATGTTGGTCTCATTTTTTTTCCCTTCTGCCTCCATTAACCTAGAGGGGAATTCATGCTAAGTTAATATGAAAAAAAGCAAGAGGGAAAAGAAAACAGCCACGATCCTACAAAAACTCCACCTTAAGATTTAGTGAATAGAATGTAGCACATCACATGGTAGTTTTAATGACAGATGCTGACTCTTTGGTTGATCTTCCACTTCTCCCTCCTGGCTGAAATCTCCAGCTGGCCCAAAGACACTCCAGCCTCTTCATTCTGTCAATACTGATACTATTTGCATAAGTACCTGTCATTATCTCCTATCAAGTGCCTCCTTTCCAACCTTGAACATTTCTTCTTGATTCATTATAATTAAAGAGCTAATATAGCCATTCAAGTTCACATTGTCAATGACCATGTAATCATCTTCCCTAGTGGCCAGAATTCCTTTCTTTTTATGAGGTTACAATTAAATTCCTTCCAGCCATAAGGTCAAAAGAATCTAGAACAGTTAGTCTTCCCAGTGACTAATTTCACACCTGTGACTCTGATACATATAAAATAAGACCTCTTAAATGGAAGGTGTCAAATTAAGAAATAATATACATTTGACTACACCTCAACTGAAGTCAATTAGACGTAAAAATTAAAGACTGCAGATTCTTTTCCTGGTACTGTAAGTGATGGTTGACACTTCACTTATCAATTTAAGACACACCTGTGTCCCTTAGAAATGTTAAAGTAATTTGTAAGTTAGAAGGGAATTTAAATGACCAAAAACCTGGGATAATACTGGCCAGGAGATTAAAATAATGTGCTCATGTCTGTTCTACACAATAATTTGTATATCACTTAATCTTTTTTTATCCTTCCCCAGATTTGCTTATGTTCTTCAAAAATGGATTTTGTTACTTTTTCTGCTACTAAGATTTTTTTTTATGTTTTGCAAAGGATTTGGTTATGAAATCACTATGCTTGACCAAATGCCATGAACAGAATTAGTTTCAGCTTCCAGGACAGAACATTGACAGCAACACCTTTCCTTTTACCTGTCATCTTGAAATTGATTGTACTCCTTCACTTACAGGTTTCAGTGACTTTACGTTTACTTCTGCACCCACCCCTTCCTGACTTCCTATGCTTTTCTCCTTTCTGAGTTGGGGCAGAAGTTGTTTTCAGCAGAGAAATTATTTGCTGGTGCTTTCTAGGTATAATTCATTTGGTAGTCATTATCAAGTCTCTACCAGAGTATCTCCAGGGAATATTCAAAAAGGAATATGGTGCTCCTGGCTCCATAGTTGACAGGCGTTCCTGAAATATGAGGTGTGACCCAGAGCCAGCAACCTCTGAACTGTTTTAGCTACCCTGAGATTCCAGTAAGTCAAAACAAACATCTCATCAGGAACAAAAATAAGTGACCTTCACTCAGAAACATCTAGGTAAGGACAGACACCTGAAGAGCAAACAAGCTCCAACTGCTATATTTCTTGCAATCATTCTTAGTATCTCTTGGTCTCTTAAGAGAAATAACTATTGATTCCTTTTATGATCAATATATGCTGTCGCTGTTACCCAGAATCTATTTACTGTCCTTTTGATGACTATACCTCTAGATCCCATGAGATATCAATGCCTTCTCCCATGTTCAGCCCATATGCTTTGAATCACATTTTGAATGCTATCAGGTGTAGACATCCAACTTTGGAGCCAATACCTTAAGTAACATTGCATCTGGTTCCATTTCTCTAACACAGAGAGAAAAAAAAGATGTGTGGGGAAAGGGCCAAAACAAAGGAAGCAGAGAGCAGGAATAGAAAGAACAGGTTCTGATAATGTTGATTCTTTCATCAAATCTAAAATCAACCCAACTTGCAATGAATACACTCAATTATTCATTATTAAAAATATTTATCAACCTGTTCTATGTACTAGAAATGCAGATACAATACATTTCTTGATCTCAATGACATGGACAAAGACAATGACCTATCATTGTGATATGTGCTGAAGCATGACAGCTACACAGGTGCTCCTACAACAGCAATCTAACCCAAGAAAAGTGATCTCTTTGTCTTCTCAGCAAATGGTGCTGGTAAAACTGGACTGCTACATGCAAAAGAATGAATCTAGAATACTCCCTCACCCTATGCATAAAAATCATCTCAAAATGGATCAAAGACTTGGATGTAAGACCTGAAAAGAAATCTTTTTCAGGACACATCTATAATGGTTAAAAATTGAAGGGAATTATAAACAGATGGGAATACATAAAATTCAAAAGCTTCTATACAGCAAGAGAGACAATAACCAAAGCAAAAAGAAGCCCAAACAAATGGGAAATATATTTTGCCCTCCTTACAAGTGATAAGGGTCTGATAACAAAGATCCACAAGGAACTCACACAACCTAACAAAAACAAAGCAAAAAACCCAGTCAAAAACGGGGTGAAGAGTTAAAAAGATATTTCTCCAAAGAAGAAATACATAGAAATACATTTTTTTCAATAGGCATATGAAAAAAAGTTCAACATCATTAATAATCAGGGGAATACAAATCAAAACCACAATGAGATATCATCTCACACCAGTAAGAATGGCTCGTATTTAAAAAATGGGCAACAACAAATGCTGACATGGATGTAGAGAGAAAGGAACACTTTTACACTGTTGGTGAGAAAGCAAACTGGTCCAGTCATTATGGAAGGCTGTATGGAGGACCCTTAAACTACTGAAAATGCAGCTACCATTCAATCCACTAATCCCATTTCTAGGAATCTACCCAAAGATTACAAAACTCTAAATCTAAAAAGACACCTGTACCCAGATGTTTATTGCAGCACTATTCACAATAGACAGAATATGGAGACAACCCGAATACTCCAAAATAGACAACTGGATCAGAAAGTTGTGGTATATTTACAGAATGGAATATTATTCATCAATTTAAAATGTCAATCTTATGTCATTCACGGCAACATGAATGGAGCTAAAAGAAATCATGTTAGTGGAAAAAATCCAGAAAGAAAAAGAAAAATAAGGAATGGTCTCACTTTTATAAGGGATAAAGGAAAAACAAACAAATGGGCAAGAATAATTTAAAACTGTCAATAGAACTGAAGTATAGAGCAAGATAGGGAGGAGGGGAAAATGGTGGGAGGGATGGGCACAAGAGATTAAGATGGTCATCGGTGTTAAGCGGTGGGAGAACCTCAGGGTAGACAATGATGTTGTGTGTGTGTATGTGTGCAATCAATTTTAAAAAATAAAAAAGAAAGTGATCTCTGTTCTAGAGGTAGAAGACAGAGGTCAGTTGATTTTTTTATTTAGATTTACTGATTATTCCAAATAGCATAAGTAATGTATGGATGAGCCATCCCTTCTCTGATCTCTTAGCTATTTGATCTGTTTATAAATAGAGATTTTCTTCTTCAGGCTATGCTTACCCATAGCATATGTGAATTTCTCACAAGAAGCTTAGATTTTATCTGGAACTCTTTTAATTTTCAAACAATAATATCCCATTCCCCAAACATAATATGAATATCTGAGTTTTCACTTAATATGTCATCAGGTCATAGCTCCTGCTACTCTCTAGCATCAGACTATTTTCCTTTCTTCCCTTGCCAGCTATCATCCTTACCCAAGGATCCTTATTCCATTCATCCCTTACCAGTATATTATTTTACCCAGTTTTCCTTCATCACTGACTGGGCATACCATTTATCATATATTATTCTGATTGTCTATTTCATATTTTATCTTCCCTTTGAAAATATAACCTATGAGAAGCAAAGACTTACTGATGACCACTGGATTCACCAGTGCCCAGGATCTTTGTGCCTAACAAATAACAAATTCATTTACCCAAAGTACATCTTTGATGAACACACATTGCAGACAGACACTAAGGTGTGTATCTAGAGTGTCTAGAATTTGATGATCAGCAAATAATAACTCAGTCCTGTCTTCATAAAGCTCATAGTCCTTTGGGGTGGGAAAGGTGATGATGGTAACACACTGGGCAGTACATCATCCCAGAAATATTACGGTGTTCATTGCAGAGGGACTTGCAAATTTGGAGATTTGGCTACCAAATGGACAGCTCACAAATATGTGATAAACAGCCTCTTCTCAAAATATCTTGAAGTAACTGTGGTTCAAGTTTGGAAATTTTTTTTTTTTTTTTGAGACTATGTCTCTATTTTTGCCCATGGAACCGCAGGCTCTCGTTGCCCGGTGTACCCCAGACCCAAGCAATCCCCAGCCTCAGCTTCCCAGGTAGCTAGGATTACAGACACATACCACCACGTCCAGCTATTTTTTTGGAACTAGGTCTCGCTACGGGCCCCAGGCGGGACTTGAACTGCATTCCCTAGCCCCGGCCGCTTCATAGAAGCTTATAGACACGAGCCATCGTGCCCGGTGTTCAAGTTTGGAATTTTGCTACATGTGTACTAAGAATTCTCAAATGTTATACAAGGAATGTCTTTATATTTCCTTAGCAATAGTTAAGGGAGTGATACCAAACGGGAAGTAAAAACCTTTCAAAAACCGTTTTATGAGTCTGGGAAATTTTTCTATAAATCCAAAACCTGCTAAGCACATGGATCATGTCTTTTCCTGGTCTCGAACAATAAACACTGAACACTAGTAATGGATAAAGAGTATATAATACAGTTGATTAATTTTCTCAATGCTTAAACTGGGAGAAAACGCAAAGACCTCAGACAGAAGAAAAATGACACATGGATTCAAGTAATAAAATAACATCCAAGTCACAAGCATATGAATTAAAATATTTTAGTGGAAAAAAAGAACAGAATAAGAATTACATGAAAACATGACCAAATTGGGTAAAAATGAAAGTGTAACATTAAGTTACTTTAAACTCAGGGATCAAGAAAAAAATGTTGACGAGAACCCAGAAATTCATCCAAACAGGATGCTCTGGTGAGATTCCAAGAGGAAAAAGGGTGTTCTTGAATGTGAACCTGAGTAGAATTTACAGTTGAATGAGATAACAAAATTAAAACATTAGTTCTTTTTTATACCAATAAAAAGGTCAACAAGGAAGAAATTAGAGTTCCTCAGGAACTCTGAGAAAGCAAAAACTCCCTTTACCAACAGGCAGTTCAACATTGAGGAAAGTGGGCAAACCCACAAAACACAAGATGAGCAAAAGAGGAGATTAAGTAAAATGAAAGAATTAAAGGAAATGAATATTCATGTTCTAGTCAGAATTCACATAAGTTGGAAAGCTTTGCTTTGAATAACACAAAAGAGACACAGATATCAAAAAAAGAGAGAGAAAGAAAGCAAAGGGAACACAGATCTAAATATATATTCCTCTGGAGACCCCACCTAATACAAAAATCATCTTTTGTGACTACTTAAATTTTAAAGTTGGGCAGAGAGAAATTGAGGGTATGTAAGGATGTATGAACTGGCATTTATGGAGACTAAAATGTTCCATGATTTATTAACCGCGAACTAAAAAGCCAGATGGTATAAATTAGTACAAAGGTTAATGATTTAAATCTCAATCTGAATCTTTAAGTCCATGAATTGAGAGTGTTGATATTCTAAAGCAGGAGAAATTGAATGTCTCAGTTCAATCAGAGAGGGGATTTGCTCCAGGGTTAATCTCTGTATATATGATTTAATAAAGGTCTTTTTGTGCTCATCATGTACTGGAGTAAGAATTAGATTCATGTCCATTAGATTTTGGTTATTATATTTTGTACTAATGTGATATGAAAACATATCAGGCTAGTTACCATGACCTACTCATAAAAATCTTTTAATTCCTAGTTGCATCCTTTTAGGTAGACTAATTGAGCCAACAATAACAAAAACCCCGGCCTTTGAGTGGCTCTTAGGAGAAACTAATGTACTAAGAGCAAACCCCTTGGACTTGTTAGCCAATGTATATAGAGGTAAGTACCATGAGATAAGGTTTTGAGAAAAGAAGAATGTTTCGTTGCATATCAATTAGCAATTAGGAAGGGGAAAAGCTCAGCTCTGCTTCCCTGTTAAGAAAGGAATGAGGTTATAGAGGTTTTGGGGGGCTTAGGCTTTAAATCTAAGATTTAAGTTTTATTGGCTAAGGAATCGCAAAGGCTTTAAAAAAATGTGGACTTGGCTGAAGTTTATTGCCTGGTTATAAGGCAATTCATACATGGAGAAGTATGAAAATATTTCCTTTAGGTAAATGGAGTTTTGGGTTTCTGTTGGAGGTTTCTTTGTATCTGGGTGGCCCCTCTCCTCTGTATTTGCATTCTTTTGGCCTGGAATTCAGCAGACAGATTTTTGCTTTGTCTATGGAAGCAAGTCTGAGGCAAGGGGAAGTTAGGTAAGTTTTGTAGATCCTAGAAAACTGATATTACTTTGACCTTGGTTTCAGTTCCCTACTCTGATGGGTACTGGCTGACTGTGTGATGTGCCAACCCAGTCCCAGGCAAGACTGTGTGCTTGGAGAATGTACCAAGTCCCTGTGTCATCAATAGGACTTTCCTGGTCCAGAACATGCTCCTGAAAAATGGAGCTAAAATAGCCCAGGTGGTTGTGGGTCTAATTCATCATAAGGAAGGACTTTTCTAAACACCTTGATAGAATTTCCTACACTGGGATTAGATAGATATCAGAGAGGGCAGGAATATTTGTAAGAAAAAAGGCAAAAGAGTGCAAGAAACTCACATATTTTTTCTTTGTTTTCTTTCTTTTTTCCTGACAATATTCAAGTGCGATAATCTCAGAATACTCAAATCTACCAAAATACATGGATGCAAATTTGCACTAGGCTATCTCAAATTAGTTGCTTTTACTCCCAATGTAAGTACAGTGGCTCTTTCTACAAAATATAACCGCAAGTCACCCAGCACATCCTGCTAATGGACAGAGAGCTGCTTGTGGAAAGCCAAATATTTTTCCAGGAAATTCACCTGGTAACAAACTGGCAGTGAGCAGAAACTGCTGAGCTGTCTCAGCACTGGGAACTGCTGGAGTTACCGGTGCTCTAGGGTGGCCTATCTGTCCAGATCAGAGGTGGCTATGACTTGTTTGGCCTTTGATTCTCCTACACAATACCTCTAATTCTTCACCAACATTTCTCCATTAGATAAGACCTCAGGAATTTCCCTGGTATAATTTTAAACTGGTCCCTATACACATAGTGAAGAGAGAGATTAGAGAGGAGTCATTCTATATTGGTTGTAGCAGTTTTTAATAACCAAGAGAACTTAGGAAATTTTGTCTTGGGCACCTACAAGATTAGTTGTTTCTACACTACCACCACCACCCCTTACACACACACATACACATGCACACGCACATGCACACGCACACACAAATGTCAAAAGTTTGGAGAGAAATTTTAATTATATTCATCATATACGTCATACAGATAGCCTCAAAAGTACATCCCACATTATCGGTCATAACACAGTTTCTCATGACTATATCCTTAGAGCTGTTTCTGGAAACAAGGAAAGCAAAGGAAATGCAGATTCCAAGGGAAAGGGTAAGAAGTCTCTGATTGCCTAGGTCCATTTCCCTTGTCAAACGGGAGGCCACATTTTCTTGGTTCCTTCCTCAGAAAAAGGCTTTAGTCAATGCAATTGTACATGATCCCTGATCTGAATCAATAAGGCTGCCTAACGTCCCATTTGCCAAGGACTTTATCAGTTTTTGCATTCAAGGTCTGTACCCTGAGCAACCCATTGATTCCAGGTAAACTTGAATGATTGGTCATATTACACAGCATAGTGTGTTCAAGGATTATGCCACAAGTACTAGATGAGATTCCCCAGAGACTCATAATTTGGGATATGAAAGTAGCTGAGATTCCTAGGCCATTGAAGAGTCACCATTCACATTCTTGCCACTTTGGTAATGTAGCAAAACCTGGAATGGAAGAAGCATTGGCTCATAAAAGGCTTGATGAGCTAGCTGGTGAGGACATGCTATTTCTCTTTGTGAAATCTGGTTTTGAATAGGATTATGGAATAAAAGAAGAGAAGGAAAGAATTTGTCCAGATATTCACAGTTAATGAGACAACCATACCAATTTAATTTTGCAATGAAACAGATATTTTCTGCAACTGAAAGACAAGTGGCAAGGCATAGCATCTGCTTAACAATAAACATCCCTCTAAGTCTCACGTTAGTGTTGAAGACAAAAGGCAGCCACCTAGCCACAGAGCATAATTCATTAGCATTAAACCAGTCAGATTCCATTACCAGGAACTTCCACCAACACAGAAACAAGATGGGCATTAGCTAAGCCTTGTTAATCACTAGCGTATATGGAGGTTCTCAGTGTGAGAGCATCTATTTCTGTGGGACCCAGTTGGTCCAAATTACATCAGACACTCAAGAGATGCTGGCACACAGTTGATTTATTGCAGAATACCCAACGTGCGGATATCAGGTTTGAAGACTCTTTACTTGAAAGGAACATTTTTTATTATACTTTATAATAAAACCAGTGGACAAAAGAGGCAAACAACCATATAAACAAGTAACTGTTTCAAGCATAATGAAGTCTCTAGAGTCCCATTTGTATTATTTGCCTACAATTACGTCTATCAGAGATAAAGTTCACTCAAAACAAAAGATTAATTTAGACCTGATATCATCAACTGGCAGCCCATAAGATAAGGTGACCTGTGCAATATTTGGGTGCAGTTTGTCTCTTAATTTCAATTTTTAAAATTTCATACTGAACACATGTGCTTATCTCCTTTTTTTTTTTTTAAAGGATATATCACTGATCACTGTATTCCTTGACAACCTCATAGGAGATGGTATGACCTGGTTTTAAGAGAGAGAAAACAGTTGACCTACACATGATCAAATACCATTTGTCCTGCTAACCAGCTGCACCAAGATGCAAGTCTGGATGGCAGAAACAAAAAGAAATTCTGGACACCCATACATACCATTATATACCATGTATGGTTGCCTGACCACACTCCAAAGCCCCTGGTCAAGAAATCCAGTTTAGCACACTGGGACATGTGAGCCAAAACAATAGCATACAAGTAGGAGCAGGGAACATGATAGGTCCCTAAGAAAGAGATGTCTCTGTAGCAACTAACATCATAGTAAAATAATAAATATAGTATGAACTACCAGTGATGACATAGGACAGGAAAGTGGTAAAGTATAAGAAATGCAAAGAACAGTTTTGAAGAAAACAAGTGAATTAAGTAATGCTAACTAATTTAGCAAAGAGAACTGAAACTTAAGAGCCTTTGGAGAGGATTAGAAACCAAAAAGCTATCCCCAACCTGACCTTTGGAACCCAAGAATTGCTAAAACTTACAAGTAACAACAACAACAACAACAAAAGAATCAGAGGCTAAATACTGGGATGGATATGGATGAGAAGTCTTTTTAAGGAGCAGTTGAATCCATAAGTCCCCTTTTCCAGTTTATATGGCTAGGCAATTCCTCTAACACTGACCCTCAAGAAAACCATTTTTTTTTTTTTTTAATTTTGAGGGATTGATACCAAGCCACCCATCTCATATGGTAGAGGGCTAACCAGGGGCATTTATTTGAAAATCTACATAGAGACCTTTTCTGTTGCTCACAATTTTCTTCTTCTCTCTTCCCATACACTACAGAAATGGTAGTCTTAGAAGTCTTCTCTGAAAACCTGAACCATCTCAAAGGAAAGCACTAATGATAATGAGACATCCAAAAATAAAGAGTTGTTGCTTAATCATCCTATAGCAAATTCACCAGCCAGTGAACCCTGCCCTTGAATACAAATATTAGAAAACACTTAATGTTTTTCTTTAAGGGAAGCATCAAATGACAAGGATTGGAACATCAAGGATTGGCGGAAATCCCCCAACATTTAAGAGACCAAAATTAACAAAATGAAACCAAGAATTCAGAAAAAATGTAGTCAAAAGAAGGAAAAGAAGAAAACCTTAAGAAACAGAAAAATGAGGTAGATGACTGTGAAACTAAAGATTCAGGCATTAAGTGATCAGAAATTTTAAATATGGCAACTAAAATTATTGTCTTTAATATTTATAGAACAGATAAAAACATAAAGCCAGGGCATCTCCATGAAAGCAGAACAAAAGATACAAATCTAGGCAGAATATGAGAAATCAAAAATTTGTTCAGAGCATTCTGCATTCAACAAGCAGATATCCGAAAAGCAACAAAACAAAAAACAGGAAAAATAACTATCAAGAAATTATTACAGGAACATTCCCACTCAAAAGTAAGTTTTGATTAGTATCCTTTGAGATCCTTTATAATAAATTGGCAGTGAACTGAGTAAACAGTTTCACGAGCCATTCTAGTAAATTAATCAAACCCAAGGTGGGACTTGTGTGAACCTCTGACTTCTAGTCACTAGGTCAGAAGCACAGGTACAACTTGGACTGATGATTGGCTTCTGAAGTGGAGAGCAGTCTTGTGGAACTGAGACAATAAACTGAGGAATCTGTCCTGATACTACCTCCAGTAGATAGTGCTAGATTTGAGTTGAATTATAGCACCCCTCACTGGTGTCAGAGAATCTCTTAGTGGTACACAGTGATATATGGTGTTATACCAGTTCGAGAGACAGTGGTCATTGTAGAGGATGGGTCATTATGCGTTTACACACAAACATGCAATCGCAAGAGCCCTTGAACTAAAGAAAAAACAATGGGATTTATTTAACAGTGGAAACAAAGATTCTCTAAGGCCGCAGGCAGCTGATTATCTTACCTCCAAGAGTGCCCGTAGTGTCCAGAAGTCCCAAGCAAAAGGCCCCTTGTTCAAGATCATGCCATACCACCAAGGGCCTAGAGCTTGTGGCACACTGACCAGCAGCCAGCTAGGATCCAACTCACAGTGGCCTATCATAAGCAGGGGTCACTGAAATGATGCCACAAGCAGCCACAGCTACAGTTTGAAGGTCAGGATAGACAACACTGGGCCTTGGGGTGGATGGCAACAGTGGCGGCAGCACCAGGAAGTATTGTAAGAGAATCAGAAACAGTTGATAGCTTCAAGAGGTGATCCAGACCCAAAGTGTCAACAGTGATGGGTAGCACTGGCCAGCAATGCAGTCATCATGGGTCAGTAGGAAGCAGCCATCTCAGAAGTGTCACTGTTACAGCTCTTCATGAGTTGCACCAATAACAAACAGCTCTTTGAGATACCAGGTCCAGGCCTCTGACGCTCCTTTCAGGGGCTATCAGAGGAAGGCAGAAGGCTGGTATGGCAGTTCAGCCTCTGTGAAAGCACCTTGGCTTCTCTGCATCTCCTTGTGGCTTCTCTTCTTTTTTGCAAGGTCAGGAAGAAAACCTGTCCCAAGAAGAAAGTTCAGAGGGTCTGTGAGTCCCAAACTGGCTTCTGCCTGCTTGAAAGCCCCTTTCAGAGTGCCTACCCCCCCCCCCGCCTTAAGTCTGATTGGCCTGTTATCAGACTTGCTATCATGATTGGACTGTAGCAATCAACTCATAGCTCACACCTGATGAGTTCATTCCACCATCCAGGTACCAAATCCAAGGGTCTCTCTACTGCCTGCAGTTGGAGGGAAACAGCCTCTGTCCTGTGCAGTGAGGTCTGATGCTCCTCCCTGTAGCCCTGAATCAAGGGGTGACTGCTTTGGAGCAGTGTGGCAGGGGAACCACAGTGTGGCAGGCCACCAGCGCTGCTGGCCTCTACCTGCAGTCCAAGCCCCCATGGAGCCACTGGTGCTGGGCAGTCAAATGACCACCACCCGCTGCCACTTGCACTGCCTACAGCAGCTTTTGGGGCCGGAGCACAATGGGGATCCCCAGTTTCAGTATGGGGAACCCCACGCTCCCACACTTTTATAACCAATGTGGATTTATTTTTACTTTAGTATCACCTTTTGTATCACTCAAGGAAGTTGACAGACTTTCCAAATAATTAAGTTCCCATAATTTGAAGGAAGGGAAAAGAGAACCACGCATAGTTCTTTGTGCTTCTGCCTGTAAGTGACACCTATCATGTGCCTGAATATAGCAGAACAGGATTATATAATCCACTTACAGAAGAGACCCTAAGAGGAGTCAGACTTATTTTTAGCAGGAATTTACAGGAATTAAATTGCAGTTTTTTCCTTTAAATACATGGACATATTCCAATTTGCTAACATTACACTCTAATGTTTCTCTGACACTAATTTTAGTACTAGTTGCTGTTCATTATTGCACTAGAGAATTTTTATAGTATAGCATTTTAGTAGTTATGGTAAAAATAAAATGAAATATTTCTTTATAGTCATGTGGGAAACAATGAAATTAGAGCAAGGGAACTGAGTGTTTCAAGAAATATAAAATAAAATCTTATTTCTTTATGCCAATGAAGAATACCCTAATACATTTAATTTGCAAAAAAAGACATACTTCCTTGCATATACTACTACTTTACCTTACTGTTACCCTTTGAATTGTGCACCTCAAAAGCATATACTGAGATCCTGGCTCCTGGAACCTTAAAAGGTGACCTATAAGGAAATAGGGTCCTGATAGACATAAATAGCTTAATGAGATCACCCCAGAATAGGGTGGGTCCTTAAAAAGGACTGGCATCCTTAAAAGAAAAGGAAAAGGAGACATAGAAAGAGGATACCATATGACCATCAAGGCAGGGACTGGATTAATGTTGGTATTTTGAAAATATTCATATGGCTAGGTGTAGAGTAAATGAGTTGGTCAAGTTTTTCCTTCATTATCTTTTATGACCATCATCCATGGTGTTGCACCCTCTCTGTGATTGCATATACCTGGCCCAGTGAGTGTGTGCCTGTGTGAGTAGACACACCTGGGCCTGGGAGGTGGGGATAAAAAGGTAGTGCCACCGAAAGAGAGAGGCAAGCACAGCTGAGATGTAAAGAACTCCAGAAAGAGAGAGGCCTGAGAAAGAACATGAAATTCCTGGGAGATTGAGGAGCTTGCTGCCTCCCAGCCTCATGACCCTGACCCTGACCCTGGCCCTGACCCTGACCCTGACCCTGACCATGACCCTGGCCCTGGCTCTGGCCCTGGCCTGGCTTGCCCTGCCCTGCCCTGCCCTGCCCTGCCCTGCCTGCTCTGCCCTGCCTGGTTGTATTTGTGTAGCTGCTAGAACCAGTAAAGAACAGATTTGGGATGCTTACACTACACTTAGTGTCACAAGCAGGATGGTTGTACGACACTAGGACTACCAGAAACCTGAAAGGGGCAAAGAATGACCCTTCTCTACATGCTTCAGAGAGAACTTGACTCTGACAACAACTTGATCTGGGCTTCTTAACCTTAGAATTGTGACAATATACATTGTGAGTCACCCAGTCCTTTTGGTACAGTTATTATAGGAAACTAATACATGGCCTAACACTTACAGGTCCATACCTTTCCAGTTCCATGTCAGAGCATTTCTGCACAATGGAACTGAGAGGAGACACCACACAACTTGTTCAAGTTCTCTTTTTATCTCTGAATAAAGACTTCTTTCATCTGAATAAAATCTTACTTTATCTCTGAATAAAGACTTACTTCTTTCATCACATATTTATTGGTGACATAGCGAACTATGGAAATCACTCCAATAGTGACGTTCAGTCAGTGAATCTTGAACAATTCACTACCATTTAGTTCAGGTGCTTATAGGACTGCCCATTTGCTGGATCACCAAGTGCTGTACAAACCACTATCTCATTAAAAAATTGGACTCTCCAACGAGGAGGTGGGGGGGTGGCAGAGGGGGGGTCTGTAAGCACTACATATCACAAGGGCAAACCAAGGTCACTGTTGGAGGGTTCTGAGTAGCTAAGACAAAGCAATTCTAACTAGGATTAAAGAAAATCCTAGTTAGAATCTTAAAGTTAAGACTGAAACAGAAGAGCAAAGATGGCACCAAAAAACAGGAAAGAAGTGGTCTCAGGTTCAGATAAAAATCTACACAGGGGTACAATGGATGATGAAAATTAATTCTTGGAGAGAGATCAACTGCCCTCTGCAGCAGGGCGTCTAGCAGTTCTTGGCTGAGTGCAGATAGGGCTTGGCAAGGCTGAGCTGCTGTGGGCCAAGGGAGCATCTCCATATGTGCTTCTGGCACTTAATGCCCACCCTCAGTGCTACCTCTAAGATAGTTCATACCAATGAAAGCTCTCCAAGAAGTGAGCACGTCTATCTGAATCAAGCACCTAAGCCAATACCTGGAGATTCGCTAATTTAAGAGATGCTGTATTGTCAGCAGGAAGAAATAACATATTTACCTAGAAATGCCATGTTGGTTGGGAAGATAATGTTTTAATTGCCTGTTGGTATTCCAGCCTTTTATCTCATGATTCAGGGCTGATGTTTTTTAATTTACATTGTGTCAAAGTTGTCCTTACTGCATTGTTTGTTAAGTGCTATTTTTCACATATCACATACCTTTTCATTAGAGGATTACAACTTGTATCTTTCTTTTCCATCATGTTCAATCAATTACATGTCTTCTAAATCATTTATTTCTCCTATATATACAAAGGCACATCACCACTAAAGAGATAATTAATTTAGACTTTCCTGTATTGCTTCCCTGCCCTTTTTAGTAGAACAGGCAGAACACATAATTTGTTAGTCACTTTTATAATAAATGTTAATTCTCTCTTAAATAGCTATTGATCTAAAGACCCAACCTGAGAAAATCATTAAGAAAACCAAACGGTCACCATGTGATAGAGTATTAGGTACCACTAAGCAGGATGCTAAAAAAGAATTGTTTTATCTTGTGGAAAAACTTGCAATATGGCTAGTGAAAAGTCAAGAGATAATATATAAATATAGTGTGGTTTTAATTATGAAAAAGATATTAACATATTAGTATTTCTTTTTTATTCTTTCTGTACTTTGCAAAACTCTAATAATTAGCATGTATCTTTATAATCAAAAAGATGACTTGCTTAAAATAATTTTAGATTGCACACGGTATTCACATTGCTCAATTTTACACTATTTGGCCTGCATACAGAAGCCTATGAACAACTGGTCCTACAGAAAGGTCTGAATTCCACCAAAAATTGTAACTTTAGCCACCATTCTTCACTTTCATGATGGAGCATTCAACTTTTGCCTATGGGTAGGGAGGACAATGAGAACTCACTACAAGATGTCTCCATTCTACTCTTATAGGCGCAAGTCAATACTGTATTTTCCAAAATGTTAAGGTTAAGTGAAAAACATGGACCCAACATGTCACACTTAACCTAAAGTATACCAAGTCCTTGTAGTTTCTTTTAAAAAAGGCAGTAAATGAATAAAGAAAACTTTTCCTGTAATACATTATTCAAAGGCAATTTGAATATACATCTTGTACATTATTCAAATGCAACTCCCCACAATAACAAATAAATACTCTAAAAATGCCTCAGTGCCAAAGGATATATCAATATTGGATAATGTACATTCATGATATTTTATTTAGAAACCATCTAAGAGTCAGAATCTTTCTATTATCTTGCTAATTGTAAACTTGATGTCTTTTTTTCTCATGGAATTACATTTAAATTTCTTTTTCTCAAAGCAATCTAACTGCAGTGTTTTTGTTTTCCTCTGAGTCAGTTGAAGCCCATCAGACAGGGACTCAAGAGCCCTGGTGCTGGTGAGAGCAGCCTCTGTGGTGACAGACACAGTTGCTGCTTTGCAGTTTTCTTGTTGAAAAATAAAGTGGATGGAGCAGGTCATTTTTAATACCTTTTCCAGCAATGCATTTTCATGATTCCATGTTTTAAGATTGCACAATTGAGTTGGAAACAACTCACTGCAGCGTACGTTCAAACTCAAATCAAGTAAAAAAATTGCAATTTCAATTCACTTCTGAACATTCAAAAATAAAAACATATGTATTGCCTAATTTTTTTATCTATCATCTCAGAAAATCACTTTGTGAAGTACACTATGCTAATACAATCATTCAAATTTGACAGATTCGTTCATTGGTTCAGTTTGTTAGTCAAAATTTTTGGGTATCTACTCAGCTACTAGGGAACTGTGCATGGAAATTTAAAACATGGTGTGCACCTTTAAAGTTTAGACAAGTAGGATAAAATAACCACCAAAAAATGCTGCAAATCTAGGACAAAATTTTATATAGTTCCTAAAGTGTATAGAAAAAAGCCAATTCCATCTGGCAGATAAATTCATACTGTAAGGGTGGCATTGCTATATCACCTAAAAATTCACAGGGCTTACTTCTTACGTTATCTTATCTTACTTAACCCCAAAGGATTTCACACATACACACACACACACACACACACACTTCTTTTAGCCTTTTGCTTATGCATAGAGGCCAAAACTATGTTACTTGGGCCTTTCTGGCTGCAAGGGGATCTGGGAAATTTAGTGTTTTCACTTGTAGACTGTGTAGTAGAAGTGAGAAAGAATAAAGCTTGGCCAGGATTGGCTGTAAGTAGCCAACTAACAGTACCTGTCACACCCTGTCACACTTTCACACTAAAGGATATGTTCCCTGCTAGCAGAGCTCATATATGTACATTTCACTAACATACACTATTGCTAGAGAACTTTCTGGAGGGAACACCTGAAATTAGTGCCCACCCAGCAGCCACCTTTTTCCATTCTTTTGACTACAGAACCTTAATTTTCCTTGGGAGAATGGCCCCTCCCCTGTCACAGTAGTACTTTAGGCAAGGGATAATATTTTTAGCCAAGATGTAGAAAGTGACTTCTTAGTCACTTCCCCTTCTTTCTCAAAAAGTTAAATCATCAAAGAAGCAAAGGTTGAAAGCAATGATACCAGGAAAGAAGCCTTTTTATCACTTGCTTCTGCTCTCAGGCCGGAAGTTTCCCTGGCTTCTGGGCATCTGCTTGGCTTAGCTTTGCCTCCTGTTCTGCTGGCCACCTTCTACCCTGATAGACTTATTTTGCATTTTGTTACCTTTTCTTCACTGCACCAAAGAAATCTAACTGAAAATGTATGCAAATAATTATTATTTGATAAATGACCATTATTATAACTAAAGGGCAAGCTGTAAATGAATACCCAAATGAATTAGCAAACCCAGTAAGATTACAAATTTCCATTTCGGGTCAAACTTCTTAATTTTCAGGGAGGTGCACTTTTGCAACTGCAGAATGATCCTCTTTGTCAATCTCTTCATCTTAAATGTCAGTATTTTATTTTCCCTTTCCTATCTGATTTTTTCTCCCATGGTGTTTCTATCCTAAATCCCACTGTCTGCCAAGCCCTACCCTTCTTCTCTCACCTCATTCCCCTTGAAAGGCATCAGTTATCTCTAGACAAGCAGCTATCAGAGGAATCTCATCTTCACTCTCGCCTATAAATTGTCAGAATGATCGTCTTCAGGGGGTGCGAGCGCCCTCCCTCCTACTCTGAATGTACATTTTCTTTTCCTTTTTCTCCTGGATGTGCAGTTTTAAGGTCATCATTTGCTCACTGCCAAATTATTACTAAATGTTCCTAAAATGTAACCTAGCCTGATAGCTGGCCAGGGTTGGAAGGGAACAAACTTGCAAGCTATATTTTTCTAAATCCTTCCCTTTGTAGAAGAAGGGGAGGGAGGGGCGCTCAAAGGTGCTGCAGTCTGAGGTCACCTACTTTGCTCTTTGCAGAACCTGCCTGAGCACCAGACGTGGGGTTCCCCGGCAATTATTCTTTCCACCAGCCTATGCTGTTTTCTCAGTTTTTGTATTCACTCATACTCAGCTAGAATTCCACAGTACTGTAGATATTAAAATATTTCCTCCACTCTCTGTTGGTCTTTAAAGTCAGAAGGTGATACAAGTAGGGTTCTCCAGAACTGGGATCTTGAGCAGACAGCTCGCTAGTGAGTGCCCTTGGGACAAGCACCTGCAACAGCAAGGAGCCAACACAAGTGGACAGAGTGGACAGAGAGAAAAGGTGAGCAATGGTGCAGGCCCCTGCTGCTGTCCAAGTCCAGGTTGCAGTTCTGGAACTAGAGTGGTCTCTCAGGGTCGCCTAAGTCAGGCTGAGATGCTGGTCCCAGCTGTTACAGGTGGGTCATCCCTGGAAAGGTGTGACCTGGGGCTAGTTGCCTGTCAGCAGCTGAGGTCACCCCAGAGTGAGAGCGGAAGTCTGACAGCTGACAGCATTCCAGACCACGAGGATAGTACGTCTATTCTTGAAGGGGGCTGAGTCCGTCAGGCATGGGTACCCCTCCCACCCTGGATGCCTTCTGCCAGCCTCTTTGGGAGGCTCTGTTCTAGATATTTGTCATGATACTTGTTCCTGAGGAGCTTATCATCTGGTCGGAGAGACAGCTCATAAATCATGAGGACAATGTGAAATGTAAAACTAAACACATAAAGATAAACAGACATATAAGGAGGGCATGACTGATGCAGAATTGAGAGAACAGGTCTGGAAGACATGAGCTGAGGGAGAGCTGAGCACAACCTCTGTCTTCCCTGGCAACAGGAACTTGGTGGTGTTGTTTAGACTGTACGATCTTCTTTCTTGCAATGCCTTTCTCTTCCAATACCTTTTCTCTGGATATAATGCTCTCAACTTCACTTCTCTACTCATTTCATGCACATGCAATTTTCTTATTTCTTCTAAGATACAGGGAATCAGTTTTCTTCATCTAAAAAACTAGTCCCTTGACTTGTTTTAAGTTTAACTTTAAAACTAATTGTGCCACATTTTTGCACATTCACCGTGATTGCACACCTGGCAAATGGCATTTTCAAGGGATCTGTAAACTTAATGGTTTCTGTTTTAAATATGTGCATAATTAAATTTCTGATCTTAATAAAAGGCAGTATAGACTAGGTGCTAAAGAGAAATAAAATGCTGAACAGGAGGGAGTGGGGAATGGAATCTGTTAACAAGTATTTGCTTGTCAGGAGGTTCCTAGCACCATTATGCTGCCAGATCTGAAAGGTTATGTTGCAAATTTTACAAAAAGAATATGATCAGGAAATGAAAAATTGGGCCTTATAATTTTATGACCTTAGAAAGAAAAAAAGAAAATGATCTGCTACATTCAGACTGGAGAATTAGGAGAAAATAACACTCTGAAGTGCATTTGAAAATAATTGGCAAGTTGTAATCCTCATCAAAAGCCTGGCCGCTCTCCACCACTTGTGGAACAGGCCTCAGACACACATGAGGGAAGATCGTTGATAAATCGTTCTGTCAGGCCACCGCCTCATTTCCCAGGGGGGAGCTTCCCACACACACCGTGAGCGCGAATGAGGGCAAACCTCAAACCCACAGAACACTGCGCTGGAACGCTGTCAAGCCAGGCACCGGCTGCAGCCTTTTGGCAAGTGACAAATGGAAAGGCCCTTAAGCCTTTGCTGTGGGTGCCAAGAAAAGCCTGTGCAGTCAGGGAGCGAACAGGGTGCTCTGCCCAGAGGGCCTGGCTGGGGCGAGTGGGGGCTTAGTGAGATCTGGTAATTACTCTGAGTCAGTGGCCTCCTTCTCTTTTGAAAGTGGAGTCAAGCCCCAGGGTGGGCTGAAAGGATGTAATGTTCTTTACTACAATTTGGGGATGTGGAGGTGAAATTTATGCAGGTTGCACAGCCTCACCTGGAGGCTTGGCAGATGCCCTGGGGTGTGGAACTAGTGTGTTAGATGCCAACGCAGCTTCCGACTGGTTTGACCTTTACATATGGAATCCCTTTGCTCCAGAGATGAATTACAGCCTAATACAGCCGAAAGGTGTGGCTGGCTCCTCTAAATCCATGAATTATGTGTCTCCTGAGAGCAGGAAGCTTATGATTACGCACAAGTTCAAGCTTCGGCATCTGTCCCTGTGGTCTTAGAGCTGGGAGAGTCACACTGCAATCCTGAAGTGGACTTTGTGACAGCGGAACCCAACACCAAACCTCAGCTCCAGTCCTAGTGCTGTGAGACTAAACCACAAACAAGGGTGTGTGAGTGAGTGAGTGAGTGAGTGAGTGAGTGAGTGAGTGAGTGAGTGAGTGAGTGAGTGAGTGAGTGTGAGAGTGTGTGTGTGTGTGTGTGTTTGTGTGTCCATGTCCCAGGGCATATGGAAACAGAGCCATGTGAGGGTGCCCAAATCAGAGCACCTCCAGACTCTCAGGCTGATCTCTTCAGATATCCAGTGCTGACAAGCAGAGTATCTTCAACTAAAAGCAATGAAATTCCTCAAGACTAAAGAGAAGCTTCTGTTATTGTTTAAATAATCCCTCCTTTGCCTAAATCAAGAAAAGATCATCATGTTCTAAGTTTCTGCCCTTTTCACAACCAGAGGAACAATCATTGCTCTCCTTTCATGACCTAAAAAAAAGGTAGTTTGAAGGTGTGTGTGTGTGGGGGGGGGAGCTTTATCAGCTGTAAGTTTCTCGGTAGGTGAACATATTTATTCTGAGAACTTTACCTTTACTCTAACAGTAAGGATGAGGCTACCCCTTATAATTTGTCACGTGAAGTCTCCCCCCACCGCTTTTCCCTTTAACACACCAGGTCCCTAAGAACAGGATAAGTGCTCCTAGTCTGCTCCATTATTCTTTAGAATTTACGACCATATAAATTCTCCATATATATGTTAATAAATTTTGAGCTTTTTTCCTATTCATCTATCTGTTCTTTTGTTTGTCCATCCAAACATAAAAAACCCAGAGGAGTATAGGATGGCTGTCTTTGCACTATTTCTGAATGGGTGACGTTATGTTAAGGGAACAGTAGAAGCACCTTGCTGGTTCTTCTTGCTGCTACCACTGATACACTTTCCCAGAGTATCAGTGCACGTCCATGGAGAATGAGTTCAGTGAGAACTCAGGGCTAACAGGATTAACTGGGTTTAATTTTTGCTATTATAAAGCGATCATGTCCTTTAAAAAAGGACAACTATTTAATATTTGTAAGAATTCTTTCCAACTTTTTTTCTCACATTATTGTTGATTGTGTACAATATTTGGTTTCTTCCCTCAGGTGTAGTTTCCATAAATCTCCCACCACCAACTCACCCAGAACCTTGTCTTTTGTGCTCTTCCTCCTATTTTGACCCATCTGTCTCCCCCTTCCCTGCTGTATGTTTTAGATCTATAGTTTACCTGCAAGTTTTATTTTTGTTTTTTGACCCTTTGTTCAGTTTTCCTATATTCCTCTGACATTTTCCTTCTTCCTTCTGACTTATTTCACTGAGAACAATTCCTCCTAGCCCCACCCAGTTTGCTGCAATTGGCACGAATTTATCTTTTTGATTGCTGAGTAGTATTCCATTGCGATATATTCTTGATCCATTCATGTTTTTTGGCATTTAGGTTGTTTCCATATCTTAATTATTGTAAACAGTGTTGCAATAAACATAGGAATGCAAATTTTCTTTTGAATGTTTGTAAGACT
Organism: Uropsilus gracilis; assembly: GCA_004024945.1. NCBI lineage: Eukaryota > Metazoa > Chordata > Mammalia > Eulipotyphla > Talpidae > Uropsilus > Uropsilus gracilis. The sequence continues at coordinate 23,630 of PVHY01010249.1, read as the reverse complement.
TCTTAAACAAATAATAAAATATCAAATTTGAAATAATGAATAAGTGCCAACCACAGAGTTCAGGTTTATATACACTTTTTCATTTAAGAATCACAAGAAACCAATGAGATAGATGCAGTTATTGTCTTTATATGAGGAAACTGATGCTCAGAGATACTTAAGATCTGACCTAAGAACACACAGCTAATAAAGGATGAGACATGGACTTGGACTCCGATATTTGAACTTTGTTAACTTTGCCTCCCTCTGTCATCAAATAGTTGGTCTTTCTGGCCATTTTTTTATTGGCATCCAATAATTTTAAAGAATTTTTAAAAAGAATTTTGGGGACTACTTGCTTGAAAAATGTCTCCATTGGACACATTTAGGGATTATCAAGCACCAGGCAGCCACAATTTTATACTCCCCCACCTTCACCTTCCTGGGCAAAGGACCTGGTCCACTTTTATATTATCCTCTATAGCATCAATTTATTGGTCTTTCACCTTTTGTAAATCATAATGCCCAATGGGGATTTGGAATTACTCATTGCTGATCTGCAACATCAGTCACAGTGTCACATATGTTGTATGTGCTCAATAAATATTTAAATGACTGAATATATGAATTAATGCAGAGACTGAATAAAATCAATCAGAAATAAAAGAAATCAGGTGAATGAAAAGAAACTGGAATTTGTGGAGTATCTACCACAAGCAAAAGTACTGTGATTTGCTTACTTTTATTTAATTGCCATAGCAAACTTGGAGGTTATTCTACCTCAGCTTCCACTTCATAGTTAAAATTTAGAGGGTTTAAACAGGTTGACTGGGTCCCACAGCTAAGTAAGAGTAACACCAGCAATTAACCCAATTCTTCTGGTTTCAAGTCCATGCTTTTTTTCTACTTGCTTTTCTCTCTTCTTTAAAGATGATCTCTTCATTTTCAAATGCCTCCTTCGATGAAACCTGTTCTTAGTCAGTTGAATCATGCTTCATATTCTTTTAAACTTGTAAGAACAGTCTTATAATGTTAATCCTTTTAAAATTCAGCAGAGTGTCAGAGGCAGGGAATTTAAAGTTTAAATTCATGACTGATTGAATGAGTGAATAAAATGATGGATGGATGGAAGGATGGATTCAATAATACCTATCTCATCCTTACTAATAAAATAAGGCCAGTGGGAAAACTAAGAATTAAATGTTTATCTGGAGAGCAGGAATTTGGTCTCTATTTGATTTCTATTTGTAAAACTAGAATATCCACAAGATTGTCATTACTTTTTTGAATTTCTTTATTATACTGTAAGCATGGAATTTAAAATTTATTCTTGCTTTAATAGTCTTTAAATTGTTATTAGGATTTATAAGAAATTTAAGTTGCACATTGAGTCACCTTAAAAAAGTACATTATAAATGTCAAAATTTTAAATAAAATTGCATCTGAATTTAATAACAAAAAATTCTTTTACATGTTGTGCTAGAAAACATCGCATTAAGTAAATTCTGCTAAGAAAATAAGTTGCTGTTTAGTAATAAAAAATACCTAGCAGTTTCTGCCCTGCTATTCATTAAACTGCACTTCAGAACATACAATACTTACTGGAATTTAACTTTGGCTTAAAGAGCAGCCTTAAGATTTTTCTCCAGTAATTTGATGAGCAAATTTTCTTAGGTCTTCCTCTGATACTCACTAGGGAGACCATAAAGACTATTTTACCCAAACTTAGAGGATTTCATTTTGCTTTTGCTTTTTTTCTCTTCATATTTCTTGTCAATGTTGACCCAGGACTTCTTGGCTCAGTGATGGTGCCCTAGCTCCCATCGTTCACAGAGCACCCTCGGGATCCAATTCTTTGACAAGAGCAAATACTAATCATTTGGTCTGAGTCTCTGAAGCATCCTATTGACTCTAAAAGCACCAATTAAGGGCTTACCAGAAGCAAGATGAGTCAATGTTCTCCACTTCAGAGACAAAAATGTTAAATAAAATAACTTGTCATACCTGCCAAAGAGCATAGCCTGGATGAAAAATCTTGCTTTTCTTCATCTCCTGCAGCCTCTAAACAGCTCACTGATCTAATGATGCCATAAAAGAAGGATGTGCTAAGAGGCAAATGACTGAAATTGCTACTATTGCTCCAGAATAATCAATGTAGGCTTCTGATAGTAGGGGGGACTCTTAGCTAGCACTAAGGCCCTTACTCAAGTTTCTCCAAAAGAAATTGGGGAAAATGCAATTTCCTTGATGTTTACATCCTAAACCATTCTAAAGAATGTATAGGTTCCTGAGAAATATATTCATGAGTAATCATTGGCAAAAAGCCTAAGTGGTTTTCAAAAGGATTTATGTACATTTGAAAAAGAGAAAAACTACCTATAAGTTTTCTTTAATAAAAGATCTGTGGAAAAAAAAGGGGGGGGACTTTTACTTTCAGGACAGTAAATTAAGCCTCATATATTAAAACTGTTATTTGTTCCATCTGTCCATGATTACCTATCTTCTTTCTAAGACAAAGGAAAGGCATAAGCAGAAGCACTGTATACAGATGTTTGTTCAACAACCTAACCCCAGTTTAATAACCATACAGTAAGAATATATACAAAATGAAGGAGAGAAAGAATAAGGAGATAAAAAAGAGAAGATAGAAAAAGGATGAAGGAAGAGAAAGAGGGGAAAGGAGAAAAGGAGGTGGAGGAGAGAGGAAGGGGAAGAGTATGGGTCAAGGGAAGGAAAGGAAGAGGAAACAAGAAAAAAGACATATCTCTTAATTACCATGAATCTTAAAATGATGCTGTCTTACTCACTGGGTAGGAGAGGAGCTACAGTAGAGTTAATTCAAGAAATAACTACTGAGGGAGAATGCTGAGACAGCTTAGCAAATAGAACTTGGGCAAGATATATAAGTTTTTCTTTCATGATCACAACCACCATATAGGAGACTCCATTCTATCTTTGAATTCAGGAGTAAGATCCATATTTAAAACAGAGGTAATACCATATTTGTTTGATTTGGTATGTGATACTGTGTTATAATAAATATATATTTGGTCTTTACCCCACTTTTTAGCATGAAACTCACTCTAGTTATTTTCATAAGTGATGAATTTTAAGGGTCTCTCATTGTGGTAATGACTTATGGACAGCACCTAAGGATGGAGACTGGGTACCAGTGTTGACAACCAATTCATAAGACGGACAGACAAGGTGGAGGTTAAGTCAGTAGGCAATGGCTGATGAGTTAATCATATCTATGTAAAGAAATCTCCATGAAAATCCTCAGAACTAAATTTGGGGAACTTCCAGGTTGAGGGACAAGAAAGTTTCCATATACTTTAGTATTAGGCCCCAAATTTCACAAGGACCAGAAACTCCTTCATTTTGAACCTTGTCCTATATATATTTTCACCTTCAATATCCTCTGTAAAAAAATCAGTGCTCTGGTGAGTAAATGGGTTTCCTGGGAGTTGTTCTAGCAAATCAATCAAATCAAAGGTGGGGGTAATGGGAATCCATGATTTATATACAGTTGGTCAGTAGTACAGGTAACAACTTGGGTCTGCAGCTAGCATCTGAACAGAAGGGTGATCTTGGAAAAGTGAGCCTATAACTTGTGGAATCTCCAGGTGAATCACATCAAAACTGAGCTGAATTCTTGGATACTCTCTTGATATTAAGTCACTGGGCAGATGGCCTCTAGGATCAGAATAACATAGAGGGGGAAGGAAGGAATAAAGAGAAATAAGGGAGGCTGAGATGAGAGCTGCGAATTCCAAAAAGGTTTAATTGTTCCCTGGACTAAGGACAGTGAAGGACTAACAGGACACTTCTGGACAAGGACAATTTAAAAAAGAACTCTAAAATAAGGGCTGGGAAATAAGGTGTAATTCTGGGCACAGCGGCATTAAGACAGTGAGTGGCTCAGTGAGAACTAACAAATCACAAGAAGATTGATGGGGCTTTAGAATAATTAGGTGAAGAATGTTATCTATTCCCTGAGGTATGAATCCACTATAGCTTCTTTGCCTCCACCAGGTATATCATGGTAGGAATTATTTCATTTCAACTTGTAAAATTGTGAAAGTTTTTTTTTTTTTATGCCAAGTTAAAAGAAAGCTAGAAGGAATGTAGCTTTTGTTTTGCTTTACTTTAATATTCAGGAAATACATGGACATTCACAAAGTACAGCCTTAAAAGACTGGGAGACTTGAGGAATCAGACAAAGTTAGCCCCACTGTAGGGTAAATGAGTATTCAGTTTCTCACATCCTTCTGCCACTAGCCTCTATGACCAGCACTACTGTATTGTGTCCACCCCATGATTGTGCACACCTGGCTCAATGGATATGCATAAGTAGGCACACCTGGGTCTAGAAGGGTGGGGACAAAAGCAAGGCATCACCCTAAGAGTGAGGGGGTTTAAGTTGCTGTTTCCTTGCCAGCTGGTTTTCCCTGTTTACTATTAAAAATCCTGTAAGGATATTGCCAAGGGCTATGACACTCTTTTAAGCTGTGAAAATTGATGGTGAATCTACTTGAATTGGGATGATTGCAAAACAGCCCACAAAAGAGGAAAGATAATTCTTTTTAATCTTTAAACAGAGACAGTTTTCTTTAACAGAGACCACCATCTCTACTGCAACAGTAACTGTTGTATATTTGTGCTACATGTAACAAGTTTTAGAAGAAGTAGAAAACCCTGAGAAAATTACTGATAGAAAGTTCTATGATCCTGATCCTGAGAAGAATCTAAGGAGCAAAAGTGAATCTGTACAGAAACCAGGAAAAAAAGTCCAAAGTTGCTAGAAAACATTACTAATTCCCTTAAGAATATTAATTGTATTTACAAATTTACCTATTTAATACGTGGGCTCTTTTTCACAGAGGAAATGACAAAATATTTTAAGACAAATGTATGTCTTACTTATTCAGTGCACATAAACCTAAGTACAGAGAATAGAAGAGTAACAATAGCATATAGAAACTTCTATGTACATGCATTTATTTTGGCAGGTATATGGCATACATATCTACCCAAATGAGGAGAAATTATTTCATGTTTGAAAAAAGTACCATGCAAAGTTTAGAAGAATTTAGAGCACTGGTAAAATGACAAACCTATTAATCTATGAGCTATATTTCTCCAAGAGATCTAAAAGCTTTATGAAACTGAAACAAGTACCTATTTAATAGCAAATAGGCCTTGTGTACAAGAGAGAGTTACTTCTATAAGTACTTGAATATGGTAGAGTGAATATAAAGAATCAAACAGAAAGGATTCCCAGAGGTAATTTGTCATCTCTTGAAAATCTTAGTCTTTTAATAAATGCCTGGGACACTGATAGATTAACCATAGGATTTTCAGGATGTCTAAAATATATGCAAAATCTCAAACTATGAGATATAATAGGTCTTTTCCATTTTTTTCATAATAGGTGCCTAGTGGTTACTCTAACCATTTAACTTGTTATTTCCTTACTTCCTAAAGATAATGAATATCTTCTCATGTGTTTGCCAGGTGTATATTTACTTTAACTGTTCAAATATTATGCCCATTTTTAAACTGGATTGTTTTCTTGTTGAGCTTTGAGAAACTTACATTGTCTACAAATCTTTGATAATTTACAGTTTATATATATTTCATTAGACATGTAATTTTCAATATTTCTTTCCAATTCTGTGACTTGCCTTTCCATCCTCCTAACAGTATCCCTTGGGAGCAAACATTTTTCTTTATTAAAAAACAGTATTTCATTTGGGTTCTTTAAAATACCATGCCATGCTTTATTTGAAAAGTTTTTAATCAAATTACTCATAATTTGGCCAAAATGGAAAGACATTTTGTAAAGGTGTTATAGACATGGGGACAGAAATGAAGAAATTCTTATTTTAATTAAATAAGTCAATTTATTAAGGATCATGTTTCTTCGTGTTCTGTCTAAGAATCCTGTGTAATCCTAGGTATTATATTCAGGTCTGAGTTATTTCTGTTATTTTCCCTGTAAATCTACTTGTCTTGTAGATTCTGTCCTCACATTTCTACTCATAAAGATGCACAGGCTCTGCTTTGGTTATCCCTCCCTACAGTTTCAAGGCCTCTCCTTGCATCTCAAAATCCCTGTAGGCATTAATGTGGAGCAATTACAGGGCTCCCATAGTTGCTTCCCATCTTAGTCTCTCCCCATCTCTAAAGTGTCACTGATCCCTGCCATCCTGTGCCCAAAGTCTTATGTTTCAGTATCGCCCATATTTTGTTCAATTCTTTAAGTGTTTTAACTGGGAAAGTAACCTGTCTACTGTTGCTCTATACTGAACATAAGCAGAAGCATTTGAATGTTTGAACTTCAACAAAATTGCCTTTCTTTAGAGATGAAAGGCAAGAGTTTGTCATCTGAAGTTAGAAAGCTTAATACAGTGAACAACTTGTGATAATTATGGATGTTTCTAAACATTTCATGTTTCTATACATCTCAAACTATCTGACATAAAAGCAGGTATCAAAAAATTTCCCTTTTGACTATTTGTCCTTACTACAACTGTCCTAAATATATTCAAAGTCTACCTAAACCCTGTGAATAGGCAGCTAACTTCTAAAAACCCCATCAAAGACTCACTAGAAGTTGGACCCAGAAGTCCCTGAATTATTATTACTTCAGTTAAGGCCATTTCAATAAAATTCTCTCAAGTGACAATGTTCATTAGCCTGGATTATATAATAGGTACTTGACAATACCAGCAAGCAATGTCTTGAAATTTAATCCTACATTATTAACCTGACCATAGTCATAAACTAGACTGTGTTATCTGGAATAAAGGTAGATGGAAGAAATAAGCACACACAAAAAAGTTATCAAGGTGGCAAGAAAACCCATATTACTGCTGATGGACCACCCACTGAATATTCAGGAGAAATCTCTTAAGAGTCTTTCAGAGAGGCAACATATAGTCTACAGTCAGTCATTTGTCTTGGAGAATGGGAGCCCTTTCTTCATTTTCAGGTATTTCCCTAAGAGATTTTCCCTTTATTTAACATTCCTTGTTTCAACTATTTCCTCCTTGTTATATTCCTGGTATCCACCAGACTTTATCAAAAGAAACAGTTTCACCCTCTTATGAACAGAACCTCCAGTATTTTAGCAAACACCTCTTTAGTCCTCCAGGTCACAACCCTGCTTTTCTCAGTATTTCTTCAGCTTAGGATAATCCTGTGTCTTTTATAGCAGGACCTGTGCTACTTGTGTGTTTTGTGCTGTGTTCTCAAAGGCAAGAAAGTAATCAAGAGGAAAAGAAATGTTTGAAAAATGTATCTTTATTTTGTCATTTCTAAAAGTTGAAAACATGTAAGCGTTAGTTAGAATGGGGGTGTAGATATTCCCCTTTGGAGTCTCTTTGACTGGAAAAATTGTGACCCAATCTTCCTTTACATTATACGTCAGCCACTCTCTCCACAGAGAAACCTAGAGAACTGAGTTTTAGTTTGCAACCTCAAAAGCTTACACGCTGAGCCCAGTCACTTCAAGGTGTACTTACTTTGGCTCCAGACCCACATTTCTTCTGAAACTGTAGCCACCAAATGTCCTGGATCTTCTGGTCAACCATCATCTCCCTGGGAACCAGGAGTGAGTTCAAATGGCATTAATTACCAGAGGCTCCACATCTACCTCAAGCCCAGAAAGGCCTGTCCTGACCATATGTGGAATGAAGACATCTTTCTCTTGACTGAACTATGTTCTCCATCCTATTGTTTGTATGCTTTATAACACTAAACTCAAGATTTTCCATGTGTGGTTAAAACAATAAGCTAGTCCTATTCTCTTTCCCATTTCTATAGAAACCATCTTTGATGTTTCTAACCTTGTCTTTCTCTTTATGTAAACATATTGTCTTAAAGAATATTTCAATTTACAGCTTTTCACCTCAAGAAGTGTGATGGGATGGGAGATAAGAACGGTAAACATTCTTTACATTTTTCCCTTTTGAAAAACAGCATAAAATATCTACCCACCTCAAAAGGGGAGTAAAAGGATCACAGCAAGATCACTACTCTCAATATGTCAATCACATTTTCCTTCTTTTCCTTCTATTTACTTCTTGCTGTCAGTTGAAATACATGTGTAGTTACAGTATGTGAGTTAAAAGTCACAAATCAATGTCACAGTAAAAGCCACATGTACCAGTTGCCAGATCAGGTCAAGATCAAACTGCAAGGGGATGTGAATGCATCCCCATGTATTTTTCTGAAATCCTGCTGCTCCTAACCTTTTAGCGTCTCCGTCTTAGTATTCCCCACACAAGTCCTTGCTTCTCCACAATTTGGGACGATGGCCTTTGAGACAACAGTTGGCCATTTCTTCAGTTTACTGGCTCCTAATTCAGCCTGTTCTGTCCCACCAACTCTTGGCTTATGAGTCGGAAGTAGCTAGACCTGTGCTCAGATAATAGGAAAGGGCAGGGGGAAGGAAGAAGCCATGAGGAGAGATGAATCTGTCACAGAACTAGAAGAAAAAACAGACAAACATCATATTCTGGTAACAACACACCATAAAGCAAATTCAAAGTGCTAATTTTTATGACAAACATAGTCACACTGGGAACCAAAACCAAATTAAAATGAGTAAGACGGGGAAATAGTAAAGAAACATTTCCCTTTATGTACTCCAGTAATAGAGTTTCTGTCTTCCTTGAGGATACCTGTAGACTGTTAAGTTTGAGTCCAGCCTCTAACAGTCTAACCCTGTGGCCTGGGTAAGTGATTTAGTCATTCTGAGGAACACCAGTTACTTTATCTGTAGTATGGAGACAGACAGTAATAGCATTCAGAAGATTACAAAAGATAATGCATGAAAAGTGTTTAGCATACAACTGCACCTCGAAACATCTCAGAAAATAGTAATGATGATTTTATTATTACTCACCCATTGGCACATCAAGGCTAGAAGCTGCTTGCAGTGAAGACGAGCTTTTAATATATTTAACCAAGTATATGTTGCTGTCAGAATGCCTACCTGTCAATGCCCTAACAGTCAGCAGCAATCATAAATGTTTCTTGATACCTTCAGGTCGAATCATATATATCACACATAACCACAGAGTGTACTCAGAGATTGTGGAGTCATCATGATAACCGTTAGCCAACACGAGTGCCATTTATGGCTTTTATTCTTGTCTCCACACTGTACTAGGTATTGTTCTCATCAATCAAACAAAAAAGTCAGTGATCCAGCATTTTAAGTAACCCACAGACTTCAGTTTTGTCTCTTCCCTTAATGATTTATTAGTTGTAAAGTTCATTAGACTGCTATGAGTATTATTTTGGTTTTCAAGTAGGAAACACAGGAATTACTTAGATCATTTGCAAAATATCAGCATCCGGGCTGCCATGCTTAGTTGACTGTTATTCATGTTAATAATAAAAAGAACATCCCTCGCACCCTACGCTATAAAAATACCCTACGACTGCTGCTATGTCTTTTTTTCTCATACTCTTTCACTATTTAAGATATTGCAGAAACAGTCAATCGTGGGCTAAAAATAAAGAAGCCCTAATAGGCCCTGAGAGAAAACCCAAAACCCTTTCCTTCTATTAAATTTTGTGAATTATTTTGGCCAAAGGATTCTATTTTCCCTTCCCTTCCTTCTTCTCTCCCTCCTTTGCTCTCATTCTTTCCCTTAACCTATTCACTCTAGCTGAGAATATGGTTAAGACTTTCTATGCTCTATTAAGTGAAAGTTTTGTAGTTCACACATATCATTTTCCTGTAATGGACATTCTGGTTGCTTCTACACCACTTCTCTTTTTGGTAAGTATACTGATTTTCAGGTGCACAGCCTCTACTTCATTATTAAAAAAAACCTTTGGTCATAAAAACAAGCTTATGGAGAAGCACACCATGTCCACTTGAAAGGTTTGGACACCTGGATTTCGCTTCTTCTATTGACAGGGTCACAGGCAAAAAAGGAGCCTAACACAGGTAAACACAGCCAAAAGAGAAAAGCTTCTTTTCTGAGTACTTCTAAAAACAACCCCACCCCTCTCCCTAGAACAGTTCTGGAAGCTGCATCCATCTTGTGACCATATGTAGCATCCTGCTTGTCCAATGAAAGTTGATACCTGAGCAACTGAAATGAGATGCAAAGAATGAGGGTCCTTCACAACAACTCTGACTCACTGAATTAAAACAACTGAAATCTAATGTGCTGTTGGTAGTGAAGTGAACCAGTTAGTTCCTTGTAGTGCTTAAGTCAATTTTATTTGGATTTTTCTATTATTTTCAACTAGAAGTATCTTGAAAGAATCTCTATACATTTTATCAGGAAGAAGATGCCTGTTTTTTTTTTTTAATCAAATTACATATGAAAGAGTTAGCTATAGAAACATCCTCCAGTTTTAACTATTTTCTTTTGCCATACTTAGAGCTATTGTTATCCTATTGGCTGTTTGGTTGTTTTTGTTTTTGTTTTTTGTAAGAAATATGGTAAACTATATAAATCGGTCTATTCTGTAATTATAGGGGGAGGCTTCAGTATGTTGTAATTGTTATTCTATAGAAGGCAATTAGTACGCAGTTGATACCCACCATTCAGCAAATAAAACATACAGTGGAACAATGTATATAATAGTGCATTGGTTTTATTGATGGCAGAAGAAAAGATTCTTTCACTTGTAAAAAGTATTCACTCTATTTAACCCAATACTTTTCACTATTCTTCGTGTGAGTTGAATTTTTTCCTCCTCAAATCTGGTTTTCCATTCTCGAAATAATAATATCCACCAGGCTGCTCCATATTCTGGAGGGAAAGTAGATCTATCAACAGGTTTTGACCAGGATGTTTCAGTCAACAGCTCCTTTCCTCACAAAGACTCTATTTAAAAAAGAAAAAAGTGAAATTGGACCTTCAAATTGACTTCTGCTAAAATAAGTCCCTAAGTGTGAATTGCTTATGTAAATATCAATAGGTCTCATGTAGAATACACTGGACACTGCTGACTAGTTTACAAATAATTTCTATAGAATAATAATGTAAACTAAAAAGCAAAATATTTTAAGGTAATATTTTCTTTCATAAATTCTTAAAGTACAACTCTGTCACTGTTAGCGCATTTATCACTAGCATGTTGATTTTAGAAATTTAGACTGAGTAAAAAGTTTATAATAGAGAATAACCAAATAAAATAAAATGCAACCTGCTAAAGACACACTTCAACTCCCATCCTACCAATGTCCAATTCTTCTTTGAAAACTGAATTGGTTTAATCTGCGAGCATTTATTAATCCATTGCCTCTTCCTGTCTGCTCCCCACCTGCAGCTGGTACCACTCTAGGTGAACCACTTTTTGGTGGTGACATTAGAAAGAGCTGAGAGACGTGGTGGAAGAAGTCTTGCTTGCTCCAGTTGTACTCAGCTTCATGCATGAGAGAATGCTAAGGCAAGGACAAGTAGAGTTCCCATAGCAGCATACATACAGCTCATAAATCTTCTAAAATATATTGTCTCCTATTTAGAAAATGAAGAACTCTGAGTTCCATTATTTTCTCATGAAGCCTATTCTTCTAGCATCATGGGGTTCTGTAATAGTTATGTTAATAGTGACCCTTCCCCTGATCTTGATCTGAAAAATTCTGCTAAGTATGCTGGACCAAATTGTCAAAAATGCAAACAAACTTCAAAACCCAAGACTAAAAGTCTTTTCCCAGGCAGTAATGGTGTTTTTAATGATGGACCTTAGAAAATAAAGGCATGCCAGTAATATGTAGTAATATGTGCTTAGTGATTACTTTCAAGGTTTCTGGTTAATAAGTGAAACTGTAAAGACCAGTCTTTTATCAAACAAACTAGAAATGAAACTGCAAGTGAGTACACACTGAATCCATTGCTTTGCATTATGGCATGACACTTAGGGGTATCACTCTGATGTGTCTTACACACTTTTCCCACATACGTTATTTCTCTCCACAGCAGGACATGAAAATTTAACCACTCTTTGGACCCCTTCGATTATTTCCTCCTGGTGCCACAATCAACAGCAGTACTTTTTACACTTTTTATCATTGGAGTCTTATTTAGAAATTCATGATCAAATTCTTGGTTAAGTAAGACATAATAATGCCTGTCACTGGCGATAAGTACTTTTTTTAAACACCCACTGCTTTGGTTCAGATACTCTTGTACAAATTAAAATGGCTTGCTAAGAATTCTTATTCCTATCTTTAAGGCTTATTTAAAACATTGTCACCGGACTCTAATATACCATGAAAAATGAATTAAGATTCATTTCTGAGATATACTTCTACTAACTGATACCTAGTTCCTAGGACTCCAATCTTCAAAACCAAGTTTAGTCAATTTCATCAAATGGAGAGCTATGGTCATTTCTCTTCCCTGCTCATATTTCTAAGTTGTCTATAATAATTATGATTTCAAGAACTAGAACTTAATAGTTTTGTGTCCTATTGTCTTTTAAGGAATAAACCCGACTTGCCACTATTTTTTTTTTCAGATTTGGGCCTATTCCTAACATTGCTCCCTGAGAACCTTTTCTCTCCCTTAGCCCTGACTCCTTGGTATCTTTTGTTTTGTTAGTCACTGATGCTTTCTTAGTAGAAGATGTCCTTTGGTCTTGTTAGTCACTGATGCTAGGCTAGCTGTAGTTCAAGTAAATTCACTTTTCTCTTTGGGGAAATATATGTGTGGTATAGGGTAACAGTGATGGTATTATGGGCACTTATTTAAAAAGCAAAACAAAAATATTTTTGGTCATTCAAGGAATAGGAAAATACACACCAAAAACTTTATCAAAATATACTGATTTAATAAGCATTACAGAATAGCTAGTTATTATGTGTCATTCATCAGCTCACAAAGTACAGAAAACAAAAAGAAGGAATATGTCTCTCAAATTATGTCTACGTAAGTGATAACAGAAATCAGTTTACTTGTCTCACTATCTTGAATAATTTTAGATTTTATGGAACATTAGAAAAAGTACACTTGTGTTAAATTCATATTTATATTTGCTGGGAAACAAATGACTGTCTAAATGTCTATCTTCTTTTTAAAATATTAAGTTAATGGAAACCAGGACTAAGGAAAAACAGTATTTTTTTCTCAAGAAGAAAATAGCATTCAGTTTTGTGACAAGAGCAAAAATTATAATTCTCATTATTGCTAGGCCTCCCCTTCAAAAAAAAAAAAAAGTATCAAAGAGGTACATAATTCTACTTCATAACCCTACTTGACATTTTTGAATTAATATGTGAAGATAAATCAAACTTTTTTCAACCAAGATCACAGGAGTCTTGCTTATTTATGTATTTTTAGGGTATATTTTGTGGTGAGAAGATTTATAATGACACCATTATGGGACTGCATCTACTACCCCACACCAAAATTAATTTTCTTAGGTGAGAAACCCAAAATTTCTATGGCAGATATAAAATCTAAAGCAGTCATCTGGGATGATAGAAGCTTTAACTCAAGGAACACATAAAACCAGTACAATTGTAATGTTTAAGCTGACTAGGAAAACTTTGCTTTGATAAGAATTTGATAAGAATATTTGATAAGAATAAACTACAATTATATAAGGACTACTTTGCTCTAAGAACATATTAAGAAGAATAAAGTCTTTGTCTACCAAAATGAGATGCCTTAGAGTAGCTTCCTACTTTCTTGACTTTGTCGCTATATTTCTTGTCCTTCCTGTTGAAGATAATTTTCTAATAGCAGTTCTGTGAAATTTTAATATAAAAGTTTCTAGATTGGTACTACTGGGTTCAAAAATTAAATGTGAATAAAACAATCAAGTTGTCTTCATCCAATTCCTAAAAATAACCGATAAGTTCCACTTTCTTAAAAAGGATCAAAGTCAATTAAACAATAAAAGAACCAACTCAATTATCCATGTTGGTGATTACTTAGTCCTTTGTTTTATTTTCTTCCTCCTTTCAAACTTAGTAATGTCAGCGATTGTCATCATTTTGAATAAAAGCGTATATGCAGAGAGATCAAGGGAAATTAGCATCTGTGGGGAAAGGGTTAGTGGAAGAGTCATTTGCAACTATGTTATAATCTCATATGATTTTTATAATTGCAAGTTTCAAAACATCAGCTTTTTTTCTGTTATATTACTGTGAAATACTAATAGTTGGACTTACATGTTCAACAGGAATAGCAACTTTCATCATATGAAAACCACTTTACAAATCAATTTTACCTTGTCGTGTCAGTTTCGAGCCCGGGGAGGTTGATAAAACTGCTGGGTTGGGCGAATGGATCGTCTTGGTTGGCCATCACCTCCTCTACGGAACTCAAGAGTTTGGTCATAGGTGCCTTCTTCCTCCTATTTGCAAAGAGTAGTGATTTAACATGTTCAAAAGAGTTCCAAATTTCCTAAGTTAGATATACTTTATGACCCCCATTTTGATATACCCTCTTAAGCTGCCCTGGGATTCACATCCGTCAACTTTTATGACAGAGGGAGGCAAGGGGATGGAAGAAAAATAAAAGGCAGGGACATTGTTAAAACTCTGTGTGTCCTTGATAGTAGAAGATTGAAATTTGTAATGGCAACAGAATCAAATTGAAACTCTAGAAAAGGAAACTATTTTCACCTAACAGCATGAGTATCTCACCAAATGAAGCAATGTGGTGAAACAGAAATGCAAGAATCATAATAAGTTTTTTCTTGATTATTTGGGCTTCTAAACATTTCTAGTTATATATTACAGAAAGGAATTTTTGTCAAATATGAAAAAGGGCTTGAAGAGCCAGAGAGTGTTCACCAGCTGTCTGTCCTCATCTGATGAAATCTCCAAATCGTTAAGAACCTTACATCTAGAGACAGGAAAAAATAATGAATTGGAATGAGGAGGGGAAAACAATTTACATAAAAAGAAAGCTTCATGCAAGGCATAGCAATCACCACAGTAAGACACAAACTATCTCCTTATCCTTTTCTTTCTTACTTAGAGGGCAGATCTGCCAGGTCAAGGGATAGCATGGGAAAATTCGGATAAGCAGATTAGACAGCCGATAGAGTATAGTTAATTATAATATTTGAAAGGACTTAGAAGCAACAGAAATGTAGCCAAAGCCACACTGGTTTCTTACTGAGTGCTGCCACCCTGTTATTTCAGTGTTTTTAAACTAAGATTCCCTTTTAAACACAGAAAAAAATTGGCTTTCAGTTTTATTTATGACAGACAGCATGTATTTCAAAAGTAGAGTTTAAATTCCAACTGAATTATCAGAACATAATTATTTGCATAATTTTGGATATTTGTCTTATTTACTTCTCTTCCTTTTTTCTTTGAATCTTCTCCCCAAAAGACTGCTTACCTTTAACCCTATTGATAACACAGGCAGTTATATAAAAGACTGCATTCTATTCTCTAAATTCAAGGAACTGCACAATTTTACCTGATAGAAGCAGAAATTGTTAAGATAATTGGATCAAATGCTATTTAAAACTGATATTTAATATTGGCATGAACATAATTTTCATTATTAGAAACCCTCCAGGGCATATTCTTAGCAACCACTAATTCTATTCTATATGAAGGACATTGAAGCCCAGGAAAGTTTTATGAATTTGTCCTGACATTTCAAGGCAGCTGGGTTTTGACTTAAACACTGATTTTGCATCTTTTAAATCCTGATCTGCACACACAAAAAATAAACCAATAATCAAAAATTAGTGATAATCCTTAAGAGCACACCATCACTGAAATAAAAGAATAAGAGAAATTTGACAATATATATAGCATAATACAACAATTACATTTTAGAGAAAAGTTTTCAAATAACCCTTCCTTTCTTGAAGTGCCTTTTGTTAACACTCAATCTCCAGTAATAAGAAGCATCAGCTACAATGTCTATAATTTAGTAAAGCAATTAAAATGCAGGAAGAAAACTAGAAAAAGTGTTCAGGAAAGGAGAGAATTTTTTTTTATTATTCTGCTCACTTTCTGAACGAAGACTCAACTATTACAGCTAAATCTGAAAAGGAGCTATTTAATTTTATGACATGACAACATTTGATGCTTTGCATATTAACTAAATAAGATGAACATATATTTGGTACTGTAGGAGATGAAGCAGTTATTTAAAAAATTAAAATGGATTGCTGTTTTTCTGCATTCAGCTATAGAATTGGCTAGAAGATATCTAAAAATCTTTATTTTATATTTAAAAGTTGGAGACTACATTTGCTGAGTGAGCTGGATTTATATAATATGACATTACTATTTGAAAAGCTGTCTCTACTATGTTTAAAAGAGTCACAGATATGAGCTAGAGCCAATTAAATGCTTTTATAGATGGCCAACTATAAGATTCCTTTTACAATTCTTTGATGCCCTCACAATTTTTTCATACAAAGTGGAAATAAAAAATAAAAGTGATTTTGACAGCTTTGTTTTCAGTTATTATCAAAAATACAGCATTGCTTTTTTTTAACTTTTGAAAATTCTCCTTAAAACAGTGGTTGAAGGCAAACCTGGTACCTACCAAAACTACTTCTTGTAGTACAATAGCTAACAATTCTTACCATTGAATGATTACATTTTTCCATTTTATATAACTTAATTTAATAGAGCAGGTAATCTGGAGTCATCTTTGTATGAAATTTATACCTTGTTCTTCTGGCCTATCTTTCTCCTTCAGGTTACTATTATGGAACATTTAAAGCTCAAAAAAATTAAATTTTATAGCTCATGAACATAATTTTAAAAATTTGACATTATTTGAGTTAACATGGTCCTGGAAAGTCATTGTCACTCTAGATTTGAAGATGAAGAATCTCTAAATCCAAATAGGGGAGGTAATCTGTCCAAGTCACAGAGCTATATATTAGAATGAGGACCATTTTCTTTCTCTCTAGGCAAGATTTTCTAAAAGACTTGCGATCATTTTCATAAAATGGAACTGTTCAAATTTCTGAGATTTGGAACCATTTTGTTGGGACTCAGATTTTTTGCTTACCTTGGTCATGTTATCACATGATTTAGAAATACTAAATAATATTCAAAATACACTTTTAATGTCATAGTAACTTAATGATATATTTAATGAAAAGATACAAAATGCAATAGTCATTATGACACCAACCATGAATGACATGTGAAAGAAAAAATAAAGGTCACAGCACCAATGCACAAAGGAAATTTACAATTTGTCTACAAAACACAATTGACAGATCACAACTACCTCGTTCCTGGATATCATCTTCAGTCACTACAGCATATTGTATCTAGAGTGAGAATGCACATACACTACACATATTCTCTCAACTATAAAAGAGCTATATTGCAAAAGCTCGTTGCAAATCAGTTACTAGGAACCAAAACATATTTCAGTAGGCGGTATAAAGCATAGTAGAGAGTCAGGTTCTCTGTTCCATAAGTAGTATGGTGAAGTACAATTAAGCACATAAACCCACATGGTAAGCATGGGGCTAGATTAGTGGTTCTCAACTGTAGTGACTCTGCCCCTCAGGGTACATTAGGCAGTGTCTGGGGATATTTGGGGTTGCCACAACTGAGAAGTGTAACTGGGACCTGGTGGGTTTGGAGACATTTCTGGTTATTCTAAAATGAAGGCATACAAACTGTGGGGAGTAATTATCAGAATTAACTTTCTGAATTCTCTTATCTTAAATTATAATTCTTTTAGCTTTTCCCATAGCCATAATTTTGCAGTGAGACAATGAGAGATTAACTATTTGGTGGGGTTAGAGATAGGGATGGCAATTCCCTTTATAAAACAAAACTTAGAAAAATCTTTTAATATTGTCATCTGTTGTTTAGTAGTTATTTTTCTTCTAGTCAGTTCCTTCTGACAGACTCTGCCTGTATAATAGTCACAAAAACATAATTTAGTGTATGAACTTCGTAACACCCTCAACAATTCCTGAAATTTAGGATACTTTAAAAAATGAAATGCTAAGGAGTACACATCTCGTTCAGAGAATGACATATAAACTACTTAATCTGTGTTTTTCTATGTCATTTTTTGCCTGCCTGGTTAGCTTGTCAGCGCTTAGAAATACAAGCTATTTTAATATAAATAGTCAGCACTTAGAAATACAAGCTATTTTAATATAAATCCTAAGCAAACAACCATATTAGAGACAAATCTGCATTCCCAAAACATTATAAAGGCAAAACTGTGGAGACAGTAAAAAGATCAATGGTTGTCAAGGGTCAGAGGAAGACAAAGGGATGAATAAAGAGAACATAAGCTATTTTAAGGGCAGAGAAAAACGATTGTGTATTATATTGTATTATGTATAATACCATTATGGTGGGTACACAGATTTATGCACAACCACAGAATGTATAAGAGTAGACCTTGATGCAAACTACAGATTCTGGCTGAAAAATATGAGTCAGTGCAGGTTGATCACTTAAAACAAATGGTGCTACTCTGCTGAAGGATGTTGATAAGGGGGTGGCTAGGCATGTGTTGGGGGAGAGAGGACAGAGAGGAAATCTCTGAACCTTCCACTCAGTTTTGATGCAAGTCTAAAACTACTTTAAACAATAAACTCCATTAAAAACAAAGTGTATAAAATAGGCTCTGCCAGTAGGGCACATTGTGCCTGTAGAATATATATGTGCTCATATGGTAGATCTTTAATATTTGATGAAATATTTACTGTATTACCTTATTAATATGGCCTATTTTAATCCACTCAGATTCTTCCTGTAGTTATCATTAACCAGAATGTGAGAATTAAGTTTATTCCATCCACAGGATGATATGAAGATTAATGTGTGAAAACCACTTTGAAGATTATTGAACTTCCTGAACTGGCTCTAGGTTATGTTTAATTTTAATTATACCCAGGTTATTTAGAATAGTTCCTCTCTCAGTCACCATTAGAAAACTTTGACCTTTTATTTTTCAGTTCAAATAATGAAATAAAGTATCTCTGCCACATTCAGAAATAAAAACAAAAAAATGTAATGGATTTCAAAATCAGAAAGCAATTTATTTTAGATCAACTTTAGGTTGATGATACCAAAATTCTATTACATTAGAGTAACCAAAAATTGAAAGTAAAAGCTGGATCAACTCTTATTTTCTATGAAAACCATAATATTATTTGTGCTCATAGTACATATTTTATGTTTAAGTCAGCCTTAGTTTACCAATTATCTTTAAGAAATACATTCCAATTTAAAATTTATCACAAAATAAACTGGACCTAAAGTAGCCCAGACTACAAAAAAGCATGTCTCTGTAGAGGACAGTTTAACTAAGAAGTTATTATTTGTTCAAGTAATCAGTACCTTAATCGAAGCTAGAACAAGGTCATCTGATTCCTAGTACCATCTACACTGCACAACGTTTCTGAGCAATGTAGGCAACACACAGATACAATGAAAAAGAGGAGGACATGATAATCTAATGGAGCTTACTTAAAGATGTAAAAATTATTAATTTATGAGTAAATATATCATTCTTTCAAACAAAATTTTATATAGAATTCCAACATAAAATAGATGTGTTCAGGTTCAGGTGGAATTTTTATGTGTTTATGAGCAGTAGCCCCTTAATCTTCTCTTCTTCAGTCCTTTTAAGCTCTATAAACTCCTAAGGTACAAAATGAAAAACAGAATCTCCTTCAACTACTGCAATACATTGAGAACCAGCTGGATGGAGTAACTTGATTTATGTAAGAACGCAGAAATGTAACGATGGCCTCTGATCCTGAGCACCCTTATGCCTTTGCCTTGTAAACACAAGGCAAAATCTAAACTCTACTTTTAACTTTTATAAATTAAATATCTCATTTACTAATACTCACCTTCTGTACCTCAGTGGGGAAAAAAAGGCTCAGTTTCACAAAAATATGATAAAGTTATATATAATTTCAGACTAATTTATCTGTCTGGAAACTTAAGTAAAATAAGATTTCCTATTAGAATAAAATATAGGACTTATAGGGAGACTCCCTAGCGTAGGTCAAATATCATTTTTTAAATATATACCGTCCAGTAATAATTTACTTATACCAAATATCTTTTCTGTTCTTTTTTTGTTTAACAAGTTTTTGTGTCCTGTCTTTATTTATTTATTTATTTGGATTATACATTCAGTGGTATAACTCCTGTGTTATATGGTAGTTGTATGTTTTTTTTAAAAATTAATATACTTTTAACTGAGGTGATTTTGGAGTACCCCATTCAGCTATTACCACCACAGTGCCCCCACCACCAAGCCACTCATATTCCACCAAGATAGGCCACTGTGCTTCCTTGCCTCTTTGTTCTTCCCACCCCCTACATCCTTCCACTTGGTTGAACACAACAAACAAACAAACAAACAAACAAACAAACACTAACACTAATTCAAGTAAAAAAAAAATCTGGTCTAAAATTTAATTACTGTACCAAAATATGTGGTTGATATAAAACAATGTTTTCTTTCTCTATCACAGAGAATTTCAAGAATCATGAGATGTTTTTAGTCATAATCTCCTATTTTTAAAAAGAGTCTATTTTGTAAAGTTATACAAAAATTAAAATTGTTGATTATTCGATATGACACTAAGAATCATCTGAATACCTTTTTGAAGGGTTTTATTCTATGTTCTGTGTCAACTAAAATCTGAACAACAGTAAAAACAAATACAATGCTATTCATCATTGTACTTCCTCTAACATAAAAATCTTACATCTTTTAAAGTAAACAAACTTTTTTTTTTTTTTGGCAGCTCAGTCACTCTTGAAAATTCATCTAAACATCAAAGGTTATACCCATATTTCAACTAGTAGGATATAACACACACACACACACACACACACACACACACACACACACACACAGTAAATATGTTGCCCTTATCAAATTCCAAAAGATAAAGTATAGCTACTCTGTCATTTAAAAACATACCTGAATTTACCCAAAACTTAAAAAAGAAAAAAAAAAAAAGGGAGGGGAAAATGGATATATATTTCACTGTGTGCCTAATATTTTGCATTTTATATAATTATTCCTTATAATGATGCTTTGATCTCATTATTCTACAGATGAAGAAACTAAGGTTCAGAGTATCTTACCCAAAATTATATATAAGGGCATGCCTCAAAAAGATCTCTAGTCTATAATCTCCAAAGTTCTTTCTATTGTACCATATTGTCTATGTTTAGATTTCTTGTTTTAATTTTTCCCAATAGTTAGCTTATTTTCAATTTTAAATAAATTAATGGTTCACCCCTCCAACTAGCATAAATATCACTTAAATATAGTAATGGTTCATGAGTATATGGTAGCAGAAGAACTATGAGGACTACAATGATGTAAGGGAAAAAATTAATAATAATAATAAAAAAGTCACTATTGAACCTTAAAGTGGTGAATTTAATGCATATATACACATACTGATTTCCACCCATGCACTCTGAAATGTACTGAATGTTGTAATACAAAGTTACTAAAATTAAAAAAAAAACAGATCATTATCTTTGTCCAAATACTATAATGAAATCCAAAGAATGAATATATGATTTGCAACAATTTCTGCCTCTCAAACTCAGTGCATATTTCAACTAAAGGTAAAATGGAAACTAAAAGCTTGCCCAGAAGTTATGATCCTCTTCAGTGATTTCCTAGAGAGTCTAGAGAGTTCTGTTTACAAACAGAACAATGGAGAAAAGACCTACAAAGAGTTAACAAATAAGACATGTACGTTGCCTATTATTCTGAATTTCATGCTTGCTTCAACTAAACTCTATAGATTCACAAATTTTGCTAAAAAACAGGAATCTTGTTCTATGAATATTTCTTGAATTGCTTTGGGCAGATAAGGAAAGGTAGGACATTCATTGAAAAAAAATCAATTAAGGATTCCTGCTTTTTGCTTTCCTGTAATTCTTCAGAAACTATACACAAAAATAAATAATGTTACATCACAAATCATTCTATTCTGAACACTGCTTTTGTTTCTTATGAAGTTTTTTAATTATAGAGAAAAGGGGCAAACTGAACAAAGCAGGAGAAAATTAGCAAAGAACTTCAAATAACTCAAAATGGTCAATAAGAAATTATATTTACATAAATTTTGAAAATTTTAAGATTGACTTCTTTAAACAACCTGCTATTAACTACATCCTCTAAAAATTTAGTAAATGCCATAAAAAGAAACTAATTAGAAATAATGTTTAAGATGTGGAAGTATAGCAATCATGATTAATGGAAAATGCTAATGTATGCTTGTGATATTTTCAGTTCAATGCTTATAAATGATTTTTGCTAAAGTAACTGCTTCCCAAAAATGCTACTATAGTAAATATGAATTAGACTTCATGATTAAGATAGATAAGCCATAATCATAGTGGCCAATCATTTCTTTCAAATTCTGATAATTTGTATCATTTTATACATTACATTAATAGGCTAACGTAACAGTTTAAATAACTAATTCTTAGTCTGAAAATAATAATTACAGCATCATGAAATCAGGACTGCTTTTCACTCTACAACAGTCAGCACGATGCATTTTATATAACTGATAACTTTAAACATATATAGTATGCTACAGTGAGTTGCAGTACAGATATAAGAAACAGAATTAGAAAAAATAATCTGTATAAACTGACAAAAGACTGATAGGAAAAGAATTAAAACTTAAATTTTAAAGCAGAGAGAGGCCCAGTATAACAAGCATTTTACGTTTAATCCAATTCATACTCACAAATCCTAAAAAAGTCTGCACAACAAACTAAAATTATTTTTCTCTTTAGTAAAATATAGAGATAACAGATACTTCAAAATATTTCTAAATTATCAGGCAAATTAATAAAGCCATGATTTTAAAAATGTGATGTATCCAGTAGTCAATGCTCTGACCTTATCTACTAAATGCATTCATCACATCACATGCAGATGGTTCTCCCTCCTTCAAAGCTCAGGCTTCCTTGTGCAGCCAACTCTAATGTTCTGTATATCCTTCATTAGAATGTGCAAGTCTGTGTTTTTAGAACTTCTACTTACATTTTCTATTTGGGCCTGTTCCCTTTGCCATACTAAAGACTTTAAATAATTTAAAAAGAAATATCAGACCTTTGCTTAGTCTTCCATTTTCTAGAATGAAAAGACTCAGTTCCTGGAGTCATTTGTCCAGTACTATTTTTCCAGAATCTCCTAATACCTTGGTCGCCTTTTAAAAAAATACCTTTTTGTATCTATTGCTCTATATAAATAAGTATTCAGAATAATATTCCAAGTACAGTCTTCTTAGAACATAATATGTTTTGGTAGAGCTGCTCCTCGATGGGACAGCCATCAGCTGATGATAGGTCTCCTACTCTCCTTTTTAGGAGCTTCGCTCTTGGGCAACCACCATTCTGTGGGCATCCTTCCTCTGGCAAAGGGAGTGTGCTGTTCTTTATTGATAGCATCTCTGCCAGGTTTTTGGTCACAGCTCCCCAGTGAGTGGGAGGCATAGCTCTTTCATGTTTGTTCTCACAGTTCATTGCTCTGTGAACTTGCCTTGCTCTTTTTGAGTCCTGCCTTAAAGGCATTTGTTTTTAAAGTCTTTCTTGCTGTTCCTTGCCTCTTCTGTTTCTGTGGTCGAAGTTTGTCTCAATGTACTTATTGCTGGTGTGGACTGCTTGGAGTGGCGGCTAAATGAAAGGGAACTGT